>VXBZ01000174.1:0-73174 GCA_013399135.1 Heliornis fulica | reverse complement strand
AATATCTGAAGTGTGGGAGACAAAGGGAGATGGCCAACCTCCTTTCAGTGGCCTGTGGGGACAGGACAAGGGGCAGTGGTCACAAGTTGGACCACAGGAAGTTCCGTGCTGAACTTCTTCATGGTGAGGGTGACAGAGCACTGGAACAGGCTGCCCAGGGGGTTTGTGGAGTCTCCTTCTCTGGAGATATTCAAGAACTATCTGGACGCTGACGTGTGCGACCTCTCTAGGGAACCTTCTTTGGCAGGGGGGGTGGACGCGATGATCTCTCCAGGTCCCTTCCAACCCCTACGATTCTGTGATTCTGTGAATTTGGTGGTGGTCCTCCCTTGGTTCCTTTAATTCAAGCAGTACCATCACACCTTCTTTTACTAAGTATTCAGTTAAGAAGAGTATAATTGTCTCCAAGAAAGACCTTCAAGGTCTGGAGTCAGAGTTTATGAAAGGTCAGGAGTGTTTCAGCAGTCACCCTAGGATGAAAGAGGAGGTGGACTGAAGCCCATCTTCATCCTGTGGTGGAGATGGCTGTTCTGCTGGGAGAGTAAGGCAGGTGCAGACTGGCCTTGCTTGGAGAGCCACTGTGCTGGCATGTTATCCTGTGTCCCAGCTGCTCCACTCACTCCAGAACTCGAGTGCCTGAGTGCAAGGGGATGAAATACTGATGTCTTTTTCTCCCTTCAGGAATTCCACATTGTCCTGTGTCTGGATGGTGTCAGGAGTCACAACTCCCCTGCTTTCAGCTTTCTGAACTTGGGCAAGTCATGGCAATTCTCTAGGCTTCAGGTTTCTTCATACCCTTTGTGTTCTGTCTTTGCCAGAGACAGGCAACACGTGTCCCACGGATCAGTCCAGCCTGCAAGGCAGGTCAAGCCCTGCTGAGACTTTTGATTGAACAATGCATTAGCAAGTGTGAGACTTTTGATTGAACAGAGTGTGGCCAGTTGCTTTCGCCTATCTCTGCTACTTCTCTTGATAGACTCAGGTCAAGATAATGCAGACAGGTCTTGTGAGCTAAGGCTCACATTGGATGCTTAATTATAAAGAGCTCTGAAGATCTTGCATTTTCCTTTTGTTACTGTCTCTGCAGAGTGGCTTTGTGAAGCAAGGGAGTCTCCATCCCTTGTCAGGCTTGGGGACTGACATCTGAAGGAGGGTGTTAGGGTGGAGGGAGAAGAGGTTGAGCTCTGAGAGCCAGATGGGTTAGTGTTCAGGGCAGAAGTTTGTATAGAGCCTCTGCTAGGCACGCTTGCTTCGTGGGTGTTACAACATCTTTGCTAAAAACATGGCAATATTGTTTGGCCCTAAGTCTGGAGAAGATGTTATCTGCAGAATAGAGCTCTTCTTAGTGACATTCCCAGTCTTCAAGGTTGGCATGAGTCAACTTGTGTTGGATGAATGTCAATTAATAGAGCATCCCTGAGCAGCCCAAGGAAGAAACAACAACAGGCAAGTCAGATCTAGCAGGAGCAGACTGACTCGGAGGATGACAGCTGCTAAAGATCTCCCTGCTTGGGAGTAAATCCATTATCTATCCCCATTATTTGGGCTATCCCAGCCCCCAGAGCATGGAGTGCTGGAGAAAAGGGTTGATGGTACAACGAGGATTAGCCCAGTAAGGCTCCAGTAAGGCTCCAGTGCTCTTCTGGATCTAGGCTAGATACTGCACAGAAAGCAAAGTGAGTCCATTCAATAAATTCATTGACAAATGCTTTGAGGTCTTTCTGTGAACGTGTGTGTTTGTAGTGAAACAGGAGACAAGCTAATAGCCAAAACAGGTTTTACGATGAATGAGCCGCTGCTGAGGACTTCACAGCCTCGGTACCACGCTGGATGTTAAATGACTGCCAGGAGCAAACCGTGTGGTATCTCAGTTAGCTCTCACCCTAATTACCGTTTACAGAGAAGTCCCAGCTAGATGAATGAGCATTGCAATATAAAGGACTTGAGTAAGATTTATTGATGTGACTACATGAATAATTCTCCTTGCAATATTGCATTTAGAGTACAGATATTGAGGGAGGAGGAGAGCCACTGCTTGGTATTTTGAAGCATTCCAAGGTGTGTGGTTTATGTTTTGGTTTTTGCAGTTCCTTCTACCTGTCCCCTTTCAAAAAAGAAAAAAAACAAAACCCTGAAACAAAACAAAAAAACCCAAACAATAGGTAATCAAAAGTAAACTTCTGCTGAGGCCAATAAACACTGGATCAACTAAGTGGTCTGCCATGGTGTGCAGGCAGCCCCAAGCACACCACCTCAATGCTCTGATGTTGCTCTGAACTCCTGGCGCTCGAAGTTTGGTTTTTCCATAACTAATTGTTCAGCTATCTGAGAAGTACATTTGTCCTTTTTCTCCCTTGGGAGTGATCCCAGCAGAGGACCCTCCTGTGTTCTGCCAGTTTGAACAACAATGGGATTACCACCAGGGCAAGCAGATCAGCCAGCTGATGGGGGCAAAAGCTAGCTGAAAAACTGACCCTATTAAAAACATCTCATAGCTTTCAGTGGTATTGACAAGCCCACCAGCCTCGCTAGTGCTGATGTAAGGTGAGGAGAGGCATTACCATACAGCAGCAACAGGTTTTTAAGTAACTTGAAGAGACCACAAGTCCACACACTTGAAAGCTGAAGTCACAGCCGCTGCTGTCCTGCCTGATGTTGCCGAAAGGGCCCCTGCCTGTTGGTGCTGCCCCCATTCTGCTCTCATCTCTGGAGTCTCCTCCCTCAAGGAGCAGCATTCCTGTCACACCATTTTCCCCACAAACCCTGCTCCTCTTGTCTGTCTTTCCTCATGCAGGTTGTTGCATACAGATGAACATGTCGATTATCCCATTTATCTTTGCCCAGCAGACTCCTAGCAGCCTGTGTCTGCTCCTACAGGCTTGTCCCTACCCCACCACAGCTCCATCAAAGCAGAACTAACTCCTCCACAGGTCCTGGGATTCTATTAAGCCTTCTCCTCACAGACACACCCAGGTGAGTACACTCAAAATTAACTAGGCTAAATTTACTAATCAACCCCCATCTGGGCATTTTCAGTCTGAATTAAAATGCCCTTAGTCAGATTAGCTCACAGTGTAATGGATCAAATGTAAACAAAGACACTTAAAATCTGACAGTTTGGTAAGAACTTCTGCAGGTCTGCTGGGACATACTAAAGCCATTACTGCTCACTAGCTCACTGTCACCATATGTCTCCACACCAAGCTGCAGCACTAAAGCAACTGAAGGGTGAGGGCTGTGTGCACACACAGATGGGTTGACTCAAACAGCCTCCATCAGTGGTTGGACTGTGGTAGTTTTGTGCTGAGAATTAAGTGCCACAACAATCGTAGCATTTGGGGGTGGGGGGGTAACCAGTGAGGAGCTGGGGAGTGGGCAGGACCTGCACAGAGCAGCTTACTGGAGAAGATGTGTTGATACAAGTTCAGTACTGAGAATTACCCATGAGTAGAAACCTCTTCCTGTAGCAGGAACTCACATCTCCCCTTACTGTTTTTGTCTGTGGAAAAGATGTGAACCAAGAAGGACCACATGCACTTTAACCACCTCCCACCCCATGTTACCTCTTGTGGCTGAAGCTCTGGGGATGTGCAGATGATGGCTCAAACGTGCATGGGCCCCAGGCAATGTGGGACGCTCTTTGCTCCTGCCGCTTGTGCATGAGGTGACATTCACCATTGCCTAACTTGGCCAGTGGTGACACAAGTGGCCTGTGCCCCGGGCAACTGTCCCAGTTGCTCCCCTCCTTCCAAAAAACCCATTTCTGGGCACCTGGCCTGCAATGTGAAACAGCCTTTGTGTGATATTTTGTCAGCTACAAATAATTGAAAAAGGCCTACATAAAGTCCTAATTGTGTCACAGAACAGGCGCTTCAGTCATCCATCTTCCTATTAAACTTGTGAATTTCAGCTACTCAGCCCTGTTGGAGTTATTTTCCCCTTCCCCTCCTTCTTCTTTTAAGCTTCTATTTATATTCCTTCAGTTGTCTCTGCCAGAAGATCTCATGTGGATACATTAGGCCTTTTCAAAAGGAAAGTTGGATTACAGCGATTTCTCTCCCCGTAGGACACAACAGCTTCATCATTCATAACAGAGCAATACACTATAACTTCATTATAGATGGCATGGAGCTGGCTTATTTAAAGAGAATACTTAATGATAGTCAGGAAGGCAGGAGAAATTCAGCTCCACTACGTGGGAAAAGGGAAACTTGGTATTTACTGAGGCAGACTTCTTGACTCTTAATTAAATCTCTTTTCACAGGAAGAAAAAAAAAAAAAGAAGGAAAAAAAAGTGGAAGATTTGTCTGAGATCTGTTACCTGGTGGCTGCTTCCACGTTGGCAGGTAATACAGCATACCCTGACATTGAGTGCTAATAGCAGACATGAGGGCTGGGGAGGAAACTTGGGCTCCTCCGTAGTACTTGGCCTCCACTAAAACAAATTATGGCTTGTTGGTGCTCAGCTGTATGGACCACAGGTTTTCCTTCCTTCCTTTCCCTTTCCCACTTCAGCAGCGCTGAGCCCTGAAGTGCTCTCTGCTTATTGACTTTGGCTGAGTGGTTTAGGCCTAAAGAAAAAGCTGTGGCCTGAAAAAAACCCTGCTCTGGGGGCAAATGCCAGAATAAATAACCTTCTGTGAGCTCATAGTTGACATCAAACCACAGTTTGCGGTGATGGTGGGGGAGGCTTAAAAAAAGAATCCCAGTGAAAATGTAGCAAGATGTAAAAATTAATGTTTTCCCATATTTTGATAAAACTAGTTTTTCCTCTCACCTGAATAAGTTTTAGTAGTGCTGAAAGGTGCCAAGAGTTCAGCTGGGTCGAGGAGAATCCCCTACTCCTAGATTGATAGTCCATGCAGGTTTTTTTGTACCAGCCTGGGCGAGGTTTTCATCAATATTGGTTTATGGGTAAAATCCATACATGTGAATGAAATTTTTAATACTTGTTCAGCTGAAAGCCATGAATTCTTATCCAATCCCCTCAAAAACCAAGATCATGGCTAGGTATGTGTCAGAAATCTGTATCAGGAACTCTTAGGAAGCTGACAGCCATGTCCTGTGAGGTCTGTGAGTGTTACATGCCAAAATACTGTGTATTGATACCTGATGAGGTCTGCTGGTGTAAGCATCCCCATGTGGAGTTTGGAAGGGAATAAAGAATGCTTTTCGTTCTTCAGCTGGTCTTGAACACTGTCAAAAGAAAGCTGAGGGGCTTCTCTGGAGGATGGAGAGGGTCTGAAGTGGAAAATAAGTGTAAGGAAGGAATGGCTCCAGGAGGAACAAATGCCCCGGCTGTCGAGCACGCTGTCTGGTCAGCATGTCTCACACTTTGGCCAGGAGAAGGTACTCTATCTGTCAGGGGAAACGAAACAATTCAGGCTATTAGAGCTCCCTGTAATTTGGTTTAGAAGCAGTTTGGACTCAACAACTGAAAAGGAAATGTTGAAGAATGGGAAGCCAAGAGAAGCTCATCAGAAAGACATCTGGTCCTGCTGTCCTTAATGGGAAATTCACCCTCCCGGCAGCCACCCTCTTCCCAGCCACACTCTTTAGAAACAGTTAATGTCTGAGAGAATCCAAAACATGGCTGGAATGTATCAGCAATGAAGCTTTTGTATAGCTGAACAGCTAAACAGCTTGGGTTTTGTTTGTATTAGGGCTGATTGTCTTGCCTTTCATTGGTGAAAGTCACAAATGGCTGGACAGCAGTCAGTTACACCAGTGTAAGGACAGTTTAAGCTGGGGGAGAATCTGGTCATCTCTTTTATGGTCAGAATCATGGAGCACCTCATTGGGAAGCAAGATGACCTCAAAAGGGACACCCATAGACAGGATGCTTGCAAATCTTGTGAGGTGAAAGATAAAGATCTGTGTAGTCCAATGGACTACTCACTCCTCTTCCACCAGGTAGCATTGCTTGCAATAACCATGCTATCCCAGACAGTGACCCATCTGCATCTGTGTTTCTCCTGGCCCTCTCTACTGGCTGAGCCCTGGCAGGATCCCAGTGCTTTTCTGGCACCAAGGAACCAGTCTGATCTGCTATAAAGCACCACTGAAGGTGATTTCTGGGGAAAGATGTTCCATTATTGGTTATGCTCGTGAGTTGGTAGCCTGGGATCATTAACTCATTTCTGCAATAAGCCACACAGCAATGTCATTTATCACAGCTCCTCTCACAAACCATGTTCCTGGGGCCCAGGTGGCTCAGGGTCTTTGCATAGGATGTACAGTCTTTGATCAGGACAGTAAGCAGAGCCCAGCTGGTTAGATGTCCCTGGGAAATAAACGGAGGCTTCCATTGAATTTCACAACACCAACTGTCTCCTTCACCCCCCAAATCAGAACTTCTGGAAGCCAGGTGGGATTCAGCAAATCAGGAATAACAGATACTGGTGGGAGGTCTGTGAATATGCAGAAATCCTGCCAGTGTCTACTCCGTGCTACTGGCTCAAGGGGAAATCAAGGAGGACTTTGACGAAGACAGCTGAGCTTGTGACTGATGTTCCCTCTTATCAGGTCCCAGCTGTGTGGTCCCTCCTCTTGTGTGCATGTTCAGGTGGTCTCCTCCTTCCTTGCAACTGTAGGTACTTGCCATTTACTTGCTGCTGCTGCTGCCTTAGTCTTCCCTGACTCTCCTGCAGCCCAACTTCAATTTCTTAGCTGGGAGGAGAATCTGCCATTTCATTTTTCCACTATTTTGGTATGGAATTTGGTCCGATAACTGTGAAAATTATGGCAGCAGTGTTCATTTGCTGGCCCAGCTATCCGTAGGTCCATAGGCTTTGTTGCTGTTCAGAGGGGTCCACATAAGAACAAAAGCAGTTCCCCTCACCCTGCAGCTTTACAGCCCATCATTTTGGCCAGGGATGCCAGCATGAAGAAGCCTTTGGATGCCTCATTTCTTACCATTTCACAGGACACACCTCAGATTTAATCTCAGCTCAGACTTGTCACCTCAGCTCTGATCTCTCATGTCGACTTCTCTGAAGTAGTTTTATACCTCCTTGACCACAACAGTCCACAGAGATGCTACACCCTTGTCTCTATAGATTCCGAGTATTCGCGATGGTATTTGGAAGAAAAGAGGACACCGGTTTACTACCACTGATATGACCGTAAGTCATTGCTAACCCTAGCCTGCCATCTTCTTTCCCCATCTGTCCTCCAGGTCCCTGCACACATGGAGCATTTCACATGGCTCCTCACCTTGCAGGAACTTACCAAGTTCATTTTACTTCTGACTGAGCTTGGTCTTGCTGAGGAGACTCCTAAAGTAGATTTTCATAGCTTTGATAAGTGGATGGGGAAGAGGGGAAGAAAAGCCCTGTGAAAGAAGAGATCCCCTTCATCTGTGAAGGAAATTTCTACCTTTCACTCTGCCAGTTGGAATATTTTCCCTGAAGAAAGGCAGAAGCCTGACCACTGTGAACTGCTGTAACTGAGATGACCATCAGGGAGAAAATACCCTGTGATGCAGATCTGCATAGTCCAAGTCAGGTGTGATTCTTCCTGACAGTCTCCATCAAACATAACTGCACTGGAGTCAGCGGGGGGCACCTGCATGCAAGCTCTTGCAGCAGGATTCCCTCCAGTTTTCACATCAAAGAGGTCAACGCCTTTCACTGGACTTTGACTCATGCTTCAGCCAGGGAAAGAGCAAGACAAACACAACGAAAGACAAGGCATAGCAAAGATTCAGACAGATATTAGATGTTAAAGACTTTTCTGAGACAAAGCTAAGTGTAACAGCAATAATGTTGATGAAGCAATGTGCACCCACTTAGTGTCAATATCTGGGGAAAAAGAAAAGCATTTAGCATTTAGCCCCATAGAGAAAGAGGACTTGACCAGGATGAGCTTGGCCCTCAAGTCTTGTCACACCTGAGTCACCACTAATAATCATCATCATCACTAATAGTAAACAAGGCAAAAAAGCAAGGAGTACATAGGTATACAGATAGATGACTTATTTTATTGGCTTCCAGAGGCCCCACCAAGAAGAGCAACACACAAGTATTTTCTCTAGCTGAGCATAGTGGCAAACATCGGGATTTGAGCACCAACACTGGGAACTAATTCCTCACACTAAGCAAGGTCTGAGTATTTCCCATTGTATTAAACCCCAGAACACAACAGCTTGTTTGAAAAATGAATATCCCAAAGTATTTTAGGTACTTCCTACTGCAAGAGGAAGGGGACAAACAGGAAGAACATGTATTCCTCTGGCATTAGTACCTGTCCAGTTGTCACTCACCCAGCAATTGCCAAGGGCTTCACCAGAAGTCCTGGCATTCCAGAGCATCCTTATCATGGCTGAGGAGGGGAAGGAAGGGACAAGCAGGGAACATAAAGGCTCTGGGACCTCATGACAGGTATCTGACTTCTTGATCTTCAAATATTCTTTAATTACCTTGTTTAGCTGGCATTATTCTTAATTAGTCTTGCTGAATTCAGAATGACTACTCACCTGCTTTGAGATACAGGCACACTTCAAAAGTTTGCAAGTTCAGGGCTTACCCTGCTAGATTTTGAAAGGTGTAGCCAAGAAGTCACTGGAAAGAGCTCTAAGAAAAATATTCCTGTGTGACAGATATATTTATTTAACCTCTTGTGGTTTTTTTTTTCTCTGGCAATTGAAGACTGCTATCTGCTTGCTGGATCTGATGGTTCCCATTTGGACTACCCAGATCCCGAGGCATGTGAGTCCTGTGAGGGTCAATGGTTGAGGATCAAGACTGTTCAGCCTTGAGAGGAGAACACTGAGAGGGGTTCACTTTCGTGAACTGCAGCATGACTCTCACCCTTCAGTGTAGGCTGGACTGGATCCTCACACAGCCAGGCAGCTCTTGTGGTTCTGGTGAATGATGCAGAGCTGACTTCTGGTTTCTTCTTTTCCACCTCCCAGGGAGAGCCTTTGATTTTCTAGGTGACTCTTGCCACAGGAACAGTGGAGCTGACCTCCTAGCCTCTCCTCTCACCAGAAACACCTTGCAGCATGCAGGTTGGGCTCCCTTGCCCCCATTTGATGGCTTAGCCTGAATTCTCGAGAGAACTTCCTCTATAATCCTTGCATACCTTGCATCTATTGTATCTTCAGACCTTTCTGTTCTTGATATAAACATTAAACTCCTGCAGCGCCTCAAAAACACTGGCTTTGGGAACAGATTGTCACCTGCGTCTTATACTGAGGACAGACTGGATGCCCAATGCACTTTGGGCATGGTGGCTCCATCTGTCTTGGCGCAAGAAAAGTGTTACAAGAACAGGGGACATCTTCCTGCAGGAGCTGCTCTATCCAGGAGGCAGCTCCTATCAGGAAGCCCTAAGGAATCTGCTGGAAAATGTGACTGCCAACTCACTGCCAACTCACTGGCTTGGGACTGGCAGCTGCTCCAGGGTGGTGGAAGGAGAACGTGACTTTTCAGCCTGCCAGCCCAGAGCAGGGCAGGATGTGGGTCCGGCCAGGGCCTGACTCCAGCCTGGGGACTCACACCGGGAGCAGGCACAGCTCTCCCGGGATGGCCGAGGCCTTTCTCTCCTGCATGTGCCCAAAGCCCCGGTGCAGCTGAGGCAGACACCCCCAAGGAGCGGACAGGGCAGCCCTTCCTGGGCACAGCGCTGGGGAGCAGCAAGGGACGCCAGGAGCCACCCCACGGCCTCAGCCCTGCGCGCCGGGCACGCTCCTCCCGCCACCGGCCCGAACCCGCGGGACCGGCAGCCGACAGGGCGGGGAGGGAAGGGGCCGTGCCGTGCGGGACGAGTCCCCGATGCCACTCCCCGATCCCCGTCCCACTATCCCAGCTGTCCATCCCGGAGCCGGCTGCCCGGCCCCCATCCCGGAGCCCCGATCCCGGCCAGCTCCGCGGCTCCGGGGCGGGGCAGGCGGGGCGGGGCGGCCCGGCCCGGACGGGCATCCGATTCGGAGCTCCGGGAGCGCGGCGGCGGAGCCGAGCGGAGCGGTGGAGGTGTTGCGTTCCGGAGTCCTTCGGGAACCGGTGGGTTGCGGCTCCGCGCTGCAGCCCCCATGGATAAATACAAAGGTGAGGTGGGGCGTCACGCGTGTCCGTGCCCCTGCGGCAGCCCCACGCGGGTACCGCCGTCCTGCCCGCCGGGACGCCTCAGGGGTCCGCAGGGCCGGCGTTGGTGGGACAGGGCTGGCGGACCTATTGACACGGAGCCTCTCTGGCTCGCTGTCCCCACGCGTGGGAAAGCGCGGCGGCGGCGGCGGGCTGCGACCAGCACCGGAGGCGATGTTTCCCGAGCGTGGGGGCTGGGGGTCGGCTCTCGGAACAGGGGTCCCCACGAGCGGGGCCAGAGCTCGGTTCCGGAGGGGTTGGAGAGGGTTAATGCCGCGAGTGGGGCCGGGCGGTGAGGTCGGGGGTCCGGCTCCGCGAGTGGCGATCCCCGGGAGTCTGCCGGTATCGGAGTCCCGGTGAGCGGGTCCGTGCTCGGCTCGGGGTCGGCGAGGGAGCGGGAGGTGCGAGGCGGCGCGGCCCCGTTCGGGGTGGGAAGCCCCTTTTTTCTCCCACCCCTCGCCGTACCTGCCCGGGCACTGGGCAGCGAGGGAGGGAGGAGTAGGGGAGAGCTCCCGTTTTACACCGTCTGTGGCTCCGGACCTTTTTCTGCTGCTTCAAAGCAGCGTCTCGTTTGGTTTCCTGCACAGGCTGAATTTGGCTGACATTGCCTGCTGCGTTTTCTTCCTAAATCGCCCGTTTGCCCGGACTTCCCACCCCCCTTATCAGGCTTATCAGGCACGACATTGAGTGTCCCACTTTCTCGATGCAGATAGATTTGGTGGTTGGGTAGAGGGTAAGTGAGCAGCCACCCTGCTCTCGCCCTGGCAGATGTCCGGGCTGGTGGTCACCCATGGCCCGTCTATTTCCCCACGATCAATGACTCTGGCGCTTCCTGCATGATGCTACTTGGCGGTTATCACCTAAACGGCTCAGATCTACAGTGCTATGGGCAGCTTGGGAAACCTCCCGAACTCGAGTGCTCCTTGCTGCCCGAGGAGGGAGGAAGGAGGTGGGGTGAGATGCCCGGGCATGGGGTGTCTGGATGTGTGGGGGTACTCTGTGAGCTCTGCTCCTGGAGGAGGTGGATCCGGCACATGTGTAGCACAGGGTGAGCCTGCTCTAAGTTTTCCCTGCTGAAAGGAAATGTGGTTTTCCTTGTACTTGCTGTCCTCCCGATGGAGCTTGAACATTTAAGCAGGGAACTTTGTACTACACAAATATATTCCTGTCTGACCTTATTGTGACTCCTTGCTGTCATGCTGGCAAGGGTTGGCTGAGCCTCAGCAGATGCATTCAAGCTAATAGCTCTCGTTCCCGAATCCTTCATTGATGGGGACTTTGTATGTAAAGGTACCATACTGTGTGAAGTTAACTTTTGTCAGGGCTGTGCATTGCTTTGACCATGCAAGTATTTTAGTATTCTGACAGGTCTGGCACTGTGCCTCCTTACAATCAATACTGTACAGGCCCGGTGAATGCAATGCTGACATTGCCACAAAAGCAATGGTAAAGGTTACACAATATTTGAATTGTAATATTCTCTCTTTTTTAATTTTCTTTAAATTTTTCTGGCAGGGTCTGTACAGTTCCATTCAGCTCCAGCAGTAAAGCAGTAGATTCATTAAGATTCAGCTATGTTTTGTATGTTGTCTTTTTAAATATGCACACTACTCCCTCAGAGCAGCGGGGATGTGTTCCGCACATGTGTAATGAATAGCAAGCGCAACTGATTGCGGAGCCCTGACGGCTCTTTTTGTGTTACTGGTAACGAACGTGGGCGCTGGTGTGCATTAATGAGGGTGCCGAGGCATCAACAGCTCTGCAGGGCAGCCGCAGGTGATGGCAACACCTCGTTTAGTGGGTGGGAGGTGTCCCCGGTGTGGTGGGGTGGCTGGAGTCACCTGGGGCTGGTGAAGCAGGTGGGGGAACGTGTGGGAGTTGGGAGCCCTGAGGAGCAGATGGAGAAAGCAGGCAAGTTGATGTTAATAAGCGCAGGGGTTAAGTGTTTGTTCTGGTGAGGAGATCTTGTTGCTGCTGTGGCTTGTATGGAGAGTCTTCATCCTTGCTTCTAGCCAGGCAGCGTGCTTGTGCAGGGAAGTCCTGTAGTGATAGAGATGGATGGACTCGGAGGGCTGTTGAGCAATGAACTGTTGTCTAGGGGGAGGAATATGACTACAAGATCTTTCCTATTACTTAAGAAATGAAAGCTGCAAGCATCAGCAAACAGCAGCATTTCTTTCCTTGAAAAGCAGGCAGGGATGTGCTTCGATCCGAGCTCTAGCTGGCAGGCACAGGAGGTGTCTGTCCCTCCTGATGCAAGGGCAGGGGGATGCTGCCATGGGAATCTAGCCATGTGGAGCGTGCCTGGCTGGGTGGGGTGTGGGCTGGGCTGGTGGCCTACAGGGTGGCACCCATGGAGCAGGAAGAGCTGGGACTGTTGGACTCCTGTGGTGGGAAGTGAAGGCGGGATTGTGAAACTCCAGGGAATGGGTTTGCTTTCCCAGCCTCTGCAGGGATGGGAGATCAGCTATATAGGAAGACAGAGACTCTCAACACTTGTTAGGCTGTTAAAGCTCTGAAGGATGATCTTGGTATCTGGCAGGTTTTTTGGGGGGTTTGTTTGATGTTTTTTTTCCTACCAGGCCATATCAAAGTTTGTCTTCTCCCATTGGTGAAGGTGCTATTTAAAAAAAAAAACAAACTTTCTTGCTGTGATTGAGGAGGTATGTGTTGGGTGTAAGGAGCAACAGACCCAAGAGCCCGAGGGGACTGCAGTGAGCAGAGGGTGGGTGTGAGTGAGGGTGAGAGCTGTGCCCACAGCTATGCAGGGACAAAGCTGTTCACCTCCTGCTCCTCCTCCCTTCCCTGTGAGCACTATCTCCTTCCCAGGTGTTTTACCTTTGAATATGAAATATGTACAACTGCCCAGTTTTGTGCTCCCATGAAAGCAGCGCCATGGCTCCTTGCCTGCTCCTTGCCCCTCATGTCACATGTAGCTGGCTGGTCTGTGGCCAGCCATCCCCAGGCCCTAGAGAGGGAGGATGATGGGGGATGTTGGTGGCAGCTTTATTCATCCACCCATCCCTGTCAAGTCCTCTCAGACCGACCCCTTGTCACCATAGTCACAGGGGATGCAGCTCCATGCATGTAGTGAAGAAGTCAAGTGATGGGACCCTTGAGAGGCTTGTGAGATGATTAGTGTATTTTTAATGTGTTAGAGCTCTGTAATGGAAATCAGAGTGAAGTGCAGCCCAGTTCTTCAAAGGAAGGTGTTTGGCATTCTTGTTTTATTGTCTTTATTGAGCAAAGACAGAAGCTTTTTGTTTCTTATCTGAGGGTCTCCCAGGGCTCTGCAGGGCATCCCTTGTGTTTGCAGTGCTTCTCTAAGGAGACAAGAATTGTTTGTGGAGGAGAGGTTGTCTTCTTCACAGAAGCTAACGATTTAGTGTTGATAAGGATTAAAATGGTGACTTGGTAGAAAGACAAGGTGTTTGGCTGCTAGTTAACATGTTTTAACTGGGAGGGAAAAAGGGTGTGGATCTGTTTGGGACTTCAGCACGTGTTCTTTTTAACGAGTCCTTGCAAATATAAGGAGATATGCTTGGGATTAAGTTGCAAAGTGGAGGCATGAATGAGCCCTGGAACCAGTCTGAGGCTCTTTTTATAAACTGTTAATCAGTCAGAAATGGGTTGATTCATATAAACGTGATCTAGGCTCTGTACAAAATATGTGGCTGCCCCTCAGCTGAGCATCAACACAGCTGTTGTGTTTAGTTAATTGTCTTGGAGTAATTGGCAACTGGAGAAAGCAGGGCGATGTATTTCCCTGTACCACATCCAATACAGATTTCAGCTGCTGGGCTACGTCTTCTTTGAAATGCAGATGAAAATTTAATGTCCTGTATAACCTCATAAGATGTTCAATAACTCTTGCTTCTGTGAGAATGGTGAGTTTGGGAGATGGGAAGGGACTCTGGGGAATAGGTAGCAGGCATGCAAGTCATTTACCCAGCAGGGATTTAGGAGATGAAATCTTTTTCTGTGACTGAAACCACAGCCTGTCTCAATTACACATCTACTGTGTCCACCCTCCCGAGCCATCCTACACAGTGTCACCCGTGCCAGTGTATTTCTGTCTCATCCAGCACAGCTGTGTTTCATACAGAAACAGGGCACGTGAGGACACTTGGAGGTGTACTGGGTTCACATGAACCTCTGCAGTGCTCTCCACACCAGCACAGGCTCACTGCAGAGAGCAGGAGGCTCTGCAGATGTCGGCTCAGCCCTGTTTGATGAACGGCAATGGCTCTTGGAGCTTGTGTGTAGCTGCCAGGCCTGGTCTGCAGCCCCTTTTGCTGCCCCCAAAGTGGTCACTGGGTTTGGTTTGCTTCCTTCCTGACCATATGTGCCATGGCAGGTTTGTGCTCACACGTGTCACTACCAAAAGTGCCAGGAGCCCCCTCCTAAAGCTGGCAGTGCTCACGAGCTGTGAGGCACCTGCTGTCAGATGAGTCAGATGAGGCTTTTCTCTCCCATGGTGACACTAGTGAGTCCAGCCATCCCATGTCTGTTCCTCTGCACACCTTGCTGCTCCCCGCAGCAGGCCCTGTGCGTGCTGGGCCTGGCTGGGGACCAGAGATACCGTGTGAATGAGGTTATTGTTCAGGGGTTTTCACTGATCGCTTTCATTGAACGCCCACAACTCAGCAGCACAGGGAGTGTCTATGCAAAAATGCTTGTACTGCTGGGGTTTCTTGGGTTTTTTTGAGTGTGGATGGCTCTTCCAGCTCCCAGCAGCAGTGGACTGAGAGCAAGCAGGCAACTTGACAGCCTAGGCTTTGCTGTTCACCAAAGTACTGCAGCCTTTTAAATCTAAATTACAGCTGCCTGCTCAACTGCTTGCTTGCTCCATGTTTCCTCTTCAACATACTGCATATATGAAGGGTCCAAATGACTTGACTGAATCCCTTAAAATTTTATGGAAAATCCAGGGCCTGAAAACCAAACTCTCTAAACTAATGCCTTTCTTGCAACAATCCTGCCTGGATCAGGGGAACTAGGGATGCTGTTATATTGAGAAGACCACGTAAACACAAATTCATCTACTGTACTCTCTGAAAAGGTAGGAGTCATGTGAGAAAGAAGGAAACATCTTCAGGTATTAGCAATCAGAGAGCCTGGAGCTGTAGGTTATATTTTTGGGGAACCAAAAGTCAGAGGTGCATCTGTGATTAAAGATGAGGCAGAGCACGTGCACCCAGGGCACAGGTGCTCGCTCTTCTTCAGAGCTGCCTGGCTGAAGTGCAGATCCAGACCCAGCAAGTAAACTGGGATCCTGCAATCACACAGCCAGTTTGACAACCTGTACAGTGTTGTTTACTTCATCTTGGAGGTTGAGTCATTTGTGCTTTTCTCTCGGGTTAGCAGGTGAGACAGACAGGTCCAGTCTGTGCTGCAGACTGCCAGCAGAGCTCTGTGGGTCAGAGATGTGCCTGACCTGGTCTTGTTCCAAGAATCTGCTGGTGCAGGTGCCAACACAGCTGGTTTCTGGGCTGGTACTGCTTATTTGGCTCTCATTTGGAGGTGGATGGGGAAGCATCAGTGAACATGCAGGTACCTTCTGCCAGGGATTTTCATTGTAAGAGTTATGCTGCAATTTGAAGAAAAGGAGTTAACTTTGGGAACTTCTTACTGTCTGCTACAAGGCTTGGTAAAACCTTGTGTGAACCAAGAGAATGGCTGTGAAAGTTCACAAAAGCAAATACTGTTTAGAAGTGTTCAGCAGGAAGACACTGACCTCCTGGTACCAAAAATTCTTAATTAATTAAAAAAAAACCCAAAACAATAAATTTACTTGAATCCAGGGAGCAGAGCTTTAGGGGGAGAAAAAATAAAGTCCAAAACAAACACAAGTTGCTAAGGGTGGCCAAAAGAGCTGAGCCCTTTGCGAAGCTGCAGCGAAGCAGTACTGGCATCATGCCTGCACCCACCCCTTCATGTCTGGGCGTTCAGGCCTAGTCTGGCCTCCTGCTCTGTCCACAGCCGAACGAGAGAACAACCAGAGCAGTTAAACCCATGGCTGGTGGGCCAGGATGACTGAGTGTTGCTGAAGGAGGTGTGAGTGTGGTAATTCCCCCCTGTCAGGAAGGGTACTGCAGGCAGAGGGGATGGGTGGTGAAGATCTGGTGTGGTAGCGTGGGACCCATGGCATGGCAGGGTGCTGCGAGGCCTGGGAAATGCACTAGTTTGGTCTAAAGTTCCAAAAGTGAGAGTCAGGGGGTGCTAAAATGTCTGTGTGTTTGGCTTGGGGCTTTTTTCCCCACTGGCCTATTGCCTACCTCAGAGACAAAATTCCATAGAATGCCATACTTCAAACCATCCTAAGATGTGCTCTGTTGTTTTTGGTTATAAACAGCAAGTCTGGAAGTAAATATATCCAAATTATGGGATCAGACTGGAACTCCCACATAACATACAGATTTGGCCGCTTGCAATTTAATAAAAGCCAGTATTTTCCCCTCTTGGGTGGACTGTGCTCTGTCTTGCATAAAGATTTTTCTGAATATTTTTTCTTGTTTTTTTTTTTTCTTTGGATCTGCTTAGGATAAATGTGTAGTGCAAAGCTTCGAAAAAGCCTTGGAAATAGGGATCCACAAGCTTTAGGTGGCAGCTCAGCCTGTGGGCTTCTTAATTCTGAGGGTAGGAATCTCCTCCTGAGATAACCAGGAGCAGTAGCTCCCCGCAGGGTGATACGTGTATTTTATTTTTTTTCACTTGTTTTTGTAATTTAGGAGACTGAATATTTTAAGAAATATCTTTAGACTCCTAATTTTGCTAATAATTAATGGATCTAGGCTTTCCAGAGTCCACGTTGGGTTTGGAGCGCAGAAGTGGGCAGCTAAGCAGTTGGGATGCTTTTTGAAGAAGTTTGTGTAACACTTTGGCAGCAGTGCTTTGAAAGAGGAGGGTCTGAGCCAGGAGATTTTTGCAGTTCACGCTCAAGTTGTGGCTTGAGCCCTTCCCTCTTGGACTGAGATGGGGAGCGAGTCTCGGGCTGCTGCGAGGAGGGGATCTCCTTCCTGGAGCCTGCCTGTGCTGCGAGGCAGGTGGTGGGGGAAGCGTGTGTGCAGGCTCCTGTGGGCTGAGATAAGGTGTCTGCAAAGAAATATCTGATTCAAAGTAGCTCTGCAGATCTCATCCTTGCTCTTTATCACTACAAGTATGACTGCTGTTAGGGCTTGGGAAGAAAGAGCTGGCTCGCAGAGAATGAGTCGCGCAAGGTTTTGCAATGTCAGTGGTGGCTTTAGCTGAAAGTCTCTCCACAAGTGTGTGTAAACGTGGAGCTTTCTTCTGCTGAGGAATGCAACCAAGCCAGCTGCAGCCCTACAGCCTTCCAGCAGTGTCCGTCTGTCACGTCTGTGGAACAAGCCAGTGCATCGGTCTGGTCAGTCCCAGTGCCAAACAGCTCTGACTTCTGGAGGTCCTGCGGTCCATGAGCTGAAATCAGATGGTGTCAGCTGGTTACAGATATGCAGCCACAGCAGTTGGGGGGACACCACTTGTGGAAACAGAATAGCATAAAGGTAGGAATTGGGGCAGCCTTTAAAAACAGAGGTGTGACAAGCCCAGGCTTCTTCAGTGGCTTGTGACAGGTGTAAGCCATTTGTCCTATCCATCCCATCAGCTGCTTCATCTCTGCTGCGTGGCTGGGGAGCATGTCCTGTCCCCTTTGATGAAATCTGGTATCTTCAAGGTGATTTTGTATTAAACTGCAACCTCTGAAAATCTGTCTTGTAGTGTTGAGTGGTGGGAACTTCTGCTGTCTTTGTGGCTATACTTCCCAGTCACCCTGGGGTATGCAGAGTCAGGTGGGGAGCTGTGACTGTAATGTGCAGTTCCACTTCTGCCATAGCATTGCCTGATCTTTGCAGCTGCTGAAGTATGATAAAGCCTTGCTGGAGAAGGAACTGCTTGGACTACCTGGGCTCATTCCACAAAGCAGCTGAGATCTTTCCACTTTGTGTAGTTATCTGAGGGGTGGGATGTGCATCATTCTCACCTAGCCACAGCCAGGGTTTTGGTCCCTGTTGGGAATTCAGTGTGTATGCATGTGCCTGTGGGTGAAGGCAGCTCTTCTTGCTAAAAGGATACAAGTCCAGTGTGAAATATGAACTGGGTCTGAGTGGAAATGTGATGTGAAGGAACGCAGGCAAGCCAGGCTGCTGCCTGTGGGCCAGAAGCCATCATCCCCAAGCCTGAGGCCACAGAAGAGTGGGCTGAGCCAGGTGGCTCCTATTCCAATGTCTGCTGCTGGAGGGGTCTTGAGTTTGCTGGGCAGCACTGTAGCTACGTGCTTTTTCTCCTGATTTTTTTCAAGCCATGAGGGTAACTTGCCTCATCTGGGACATGTTTCACCTGGTGCCTGGGGCTGTGTGTGTAACCAGTACCAGGAGTGCAGGCACTTTTGGAGGTCAGTAACCTCACCTGTCTCATTGAAAGACGGTCACAAGTACCCTTGAGTGCAAAGTCACCGGTGAAATGTGCGTCCAAGTGTTGTGGGTTCTGTTTTTCCCCTACCCTGGTATTTGTGTTTCCCACTTACCTCTGCCTGGTTTCCCTGAGCAGCAGTGAGGGACGAATACTTCACTTTGTCTTGTCTTCACTGTTTCAGTTGTATTATGGGATGTGTATACACATATTCATGCACAGTGTCTTTCACATTTCTCTAATAAGCAGTGCCAGCTGATGATATTATTTAGTTGCCTAGATGTCATGTCCATTTCATTTGCTGCAGCTACAGCTTTGAACTTGTACCCTGAGTGAGATAATACTTGTTAGAAATTGGAAATTCCTTTCAGGTGCTGAAAGGAATTGGCTTGTATGGTATGAGTTGCCCTAATGCAATGCCACACAGCCCCTGTAACTGATCAAAGCATGTCAGAAACATATCAGTGCTTGCAAGTGTGGCTTGGCTTATATATGAGTCAATGTGAGCTTTAAGGCATGGTTCTAGGAAAATTCCCTTGATTTGTAAATCAGTCTTGAAGTGTTATTTACTGTGCTAACCTATACTCTTGATTTCTGGGATACGGAGTTGTAATTCTGTCTTTGATGCTGATCCATGGCTATTGAGGCATGATTAATGTGGTCTGTCATCTGAGCACTTGGATTATGGTAGCTAGTCACACTTTCAGCTTGACAGGCTCTTGATTTAGTCACCTGTATATGCCAAAATACTGATCAAATCTATTTAAATCGGTAATACTGAGCCAGCAGCTACATGCAGCAGAACAGACCTGGGTGAGGATGTAGTTGCTTTGAGCCTGTGTCTGTTAGCACTCTGAGCTAGTTAACTTCAGTGAACATGGTTTTCAGATCGGGTTGTTCAAACAGATGCTCTCTTTGAGCGTAGAAGAGCTCTATTTCTGGAATTGAAGTGGGAGTTGGCAGGGTGGGGAGAAGTAAAATGGCAATCAAAATTCCCATACATTATCCTAAAGGCTGATTTCCCATGTCTGGCTGAGAAGAGAAACAAATGTTTTCTAGGCTCAGGAGGCTCAATATTCCCCAGACCAGAATGATTTATTTTTAATTCTGATAATTCAGTGGAGCTCTTGAACCAAAAGAGCAATGAAAGTTCTATTACACCGCTCAGAAGCGAATGCACCGAGCTTTGGGCGATGCAGAGGTTGAAAATCCTGGGGTGCTGCAGGGAGAACAGGTATGTGTGGCAGTGGGGACCCCACATGGCCTGTGAGCCTGGCCTGAACGCAGCTGGGGTGTGGGGGCAGCACCCAGAGGCAAGGCTTGGCTCTGACTGAATCTTGTACTAAATGGCACGGGATTTAACTTTCACATTTCTTTAGACTGGCTGCGTCAGCCTTCCTTCAATTCTTTGGCTGAAATAATGACATCCCCCTTAAGGTTATGTGCTGTTTTGTTTGGGTTTGGTTCCTTTCAGTTGCTGCTGATACAATTTCAGCTGTGGTGACTCTTTTATTCTTGTGGTCAGTTACAAACCCCACAGGAATATCAAAGCCATCCGGACAGCAGAAGTACAGGCACGTGTTGAGGACTGAGACCAGTGCTTGTGTGAGAGGGTTTGGAGATCATGGTTCCAAAGAATATTTATTAATATGGTGATAGGTGTCTTAAATATATCTATGTCCTGTTATAATTTATTATATATATATTTTATGTATAAATGTATAAAATATATATGGCTTATTAGTGCTGTGCATGTAATAAGATGGAATATCCTCGCAGTTAACATAGGCCATTTACTATCTCTTTGAAACGAGTCTTACTCCAAAACTAGGTTAAGAACCTGAACTGCTGTGTACCACTTCCAGATCACACATTCTTCTGGCAGTTGGGTGCTTGGTGTCTCCATTAAGAAACATGTAGGTCTGGAAGATACTCCAGTGCTACCTTTAAGGTATTCTTACAATGTGTAACTCTGGTCAGACAACCTCACATTGTCAGTCCTGATGAGATACCAAATCTTTGCAGTTTGATTTTGTTCCCATGCTGGATTGAAGTTGTTGTTGGAAGTGGTCAGTTCTCAGCATATGTTCCTGCTTTTCCTGATAAACATCAGTGTCTGTTGGCCCACATCTACAGGAGGTGGGAAGGGCCAAATTCATTCCTGGTGTCACTCCAGCATAGCCAATGGCCTGACCACAGGGATCAGACAGCATCTGAGAGTTATATTAGGTTCACTGCAAGTTTTACCAATTCTTATTGATACATAACTGAACAGTTTCTGGTGCAGTTGATAAAGATGCCTTTACCATGCTTGAAAAACTGCATTTCACATAACGGTGGAGGAGGAATGTAGACCTGGCAACTCTTCTGCCAAACAGAAATGCAGATGATTCCAGGTGCTTATGGCACAGACATAATTATTTGGACCATTAAAGATGAGGAGGCTCTTCTGTGCCAGATATGTGTGTTGTGTGAATGCAGCCAAATCATCTGTAGAGACCTCTGCTAGGGCTGAGGGCTTCTGGTGTTGGGGGTTCTGGAGCTGATAGCAGAGCCTGCACCACAGCACAGACCACATCAGTCCAGGACATCCTCAACTTCTCTGATGCTTTGGGCTGAAGCCTTTTCAGCTCTTGATGAAGTGGTGCTCCTGAGAGTCTTTGCTAATCCCAGATGCTGGGTTGGAATTTCAAATCTTCTCTCAGCCATTTATTGTACAATTGCCTTCCCTCTTTTGTACGCTGTTTTTGGTTTTTTTTCTGTTATTCCCAAATGTGCAGACTTTCTCTGCCATAGTACAGCAAGAAGGAAGTAAAATATTCCTTTTTGAATATGCAAAGGGAGCTGTTGCTTAGTGCAGACAGAGCTGGCTTCTAGATGAAAGAGTCAAATGTCAAACTGTTTTGTTTCAATTGAGCAGGGGAAGCTTTGATCTAAAGGAGATGAGTCAGCCAGTAGCAGGGAACAATTCTTTATAGTGAGTTTAGAAATAAACCCTGAAGTTTTAGGCTATGATGGCTTTGACACGTCAGTCATAGTGTATATTATGTGAAAATGAAAACCATAACAGCAGAAATGAAGCGTGGGGACTTTTCTGAAAAGAGTAAAAACACTTCTGATGTTGGTTGCCAAGAGTTTTCCTGAAGTCAAAAAGGACTGGAGGTGGGAGAAAATCATTCCTATCGAGATAGGAACATGGAGTGATGTGGACAAACCAGGAAGGGGAAAGACTTCCTGCAGCAGAGGTGGGACCAGGATGAGAACTGGCCCCAAATCAAGCTCCATAACCCACGTACGCTGCCTCCTCTTCACCCTGACTCGCTGTGTCCCTTTGTCACCGCTCGCAGTGCTCCGTGTGAGAAGACAGATGTGGTCAGGCCCTGCTCGGTCACAAGGTTGGCTCCAGTTGGATGGAGTGGGGATGGCCAACTTCTTTCTACTGAGCTGCTTTTATCTGGGGTCAGGTGTCCCTCCCCAGACCAGTGCAGCTGTGTGCTGTGGCACTGCAGCTGACCGAATAAACACAGCTGGACCCGGTCTGGGTCTGTGCACCGGCCGCAGCACACATGTAGTGAGCTGTGCGATGTGGCTGGCGTGTGTGTGGCCAGGATCCTGGGGATGTGGTGAAATGCATCTGGCTCAAGGCAGAGAGCTGTTGGCAATTCCCAGTATGAAAGTGTCACTGGAGTTTGTTATTTCTGCTGCTTTACATCCAGCCACTGGCCTACACTTCATTCTGTGCTACTGTCCTCATAAGCTGGGAACAAATGGATGCCTACCTGGAGACAGCTTCAGAGAACATTCCTTGTTCTTTTTGGTGGCTGCATGCAGTAGGCAATGGAGACTTCTTTGGCAGAGTCACCTCATGAAGTCCTATCTAACAGCTTGCTCCTGCCGAGATGGAGTCCTACCTCCTTGCTGGCCCCACCTCTGCCATTCACCCTCCTCACTCTACCAGCAGACAGCTGCTAACCTTTCACCAGGGTATTTTTCAAATATGCTGTCAAAACTGATGCCAAAGAATTGCTGGTGCTGTGACATGAGACCTGGACAAAGTCTGTACCAGGGAGTGTGCTGAGGATGCAACTACCCATGTCACCAAATCTAAAACCTTGCTATCACAAGCATCACAGCCAACCTGTGTGCCTTGAGATGGCTCAGAAGAGAAAGTCTTTTGAGCAGAAGTGGAGAGAGCACAGGTGGAGGGAAGCAAGGCTCTTTTTGGGCACTGAGCTGGCCCCCAGGCAGTAGGGGCTTCCTGTGCTGTGGCTCAGAGGGCTCTTTTTGCTTGCTGCAGCTGATGGAGAAGTAGCCAGGGCTGCCCTGCCTGCCCCTGGCAGGGTGTACAGGTGAGATGCTGACCTCATGCTGGTGTGGAGCATGATAGATGGGTTGTATCCCTTCCTGAAGGAAGGAGGAATGGGGTCACAGGTGCTTTCACCCTAGGGTTGTGTGGGAGGGAGATGGCTCCTGCTGTCTGTCCAACAGCAGAGAGGGCCCAGATGTTACTGGATCCTTCTCTTCCCTGTCCAACTTCCCTTTGCACGTACCATTATCATAGTTTGCTTTGCTGATGCATTTCTGGGGACCACTTCCAAAGTCCTGCAGAAGCAGAAGGGAAGCTCTTTCCGTGGAGGCTTGAGGAGCAGGTGATTGCATTAAACTTTTTTTTTTTTAAAGAACGCCTTCTGTGGTACTGTCTTCCCTGCCACAGAGAAGACTTCTTCAGCCCATGAATCCTTTAGATTATGTCTTTCCCCTAAATTCCAGTCCCTTCAGTAGAATAGTTTTGTATGTATTTTTAATTAGGGTTTACATTTCGACTGCAAAGGGACTTGGGGAAGTCTCCACCCCAGCCTCCTGCTCAGAGTAGGGCCAACACTGAGCTCAGACAGGTCACTTTGGGATTTGTGTTGACAGGTCTTGAGTACCTCAGAGGACAGACATACCACAAACAAATCTGCATGGAGAAATTTTTTCCTATGTATCCAGTTAGCACCACCCTGTTTCGATTTATGTCCACGTCACGTTCTTCCACTGTGCACCTCTCTGGAGAGCTGAATCTTCTCACTGATGTCCCTGTAGTATTGGAGGAGTGCTTTTATCCCCCCTAGACCTTCTCCAGGATGTGCAAACAATGTTCAGCTGCCACTTGTGCCCTTCTGCTTTGTCTCAACTCCTCAATACCAGGAGCTGGGTGCTGCTGGTGTGGTTGTAGACGCTGTAACCTTTCCTACAACTTTCTCAAATTAGTTATCAGCTTTTGTATTCCTGCTGAACAAAGTGCTGATCTGACAAGAAATCTAGGCCTTGCTCTGTCAGGAATTGTGTTACCTACGCCTGGACTCCTGAAATTTGGGAAGTAGGGGTGGAAGATAGGGAAGAAGGATGGGAGGAAGAACATTAGGAGAATTTAGCCTGTTGTCTGACTAATATTCTGAGATGGGATCAATGTTGTATTGATCTTTTAAGCCTTAATCTGCAGAAGTGCTGAAGTATTTCTGCTAACTTCAAGTACGTGAATAGCTTCACTGGCTCTGGTAAAAGCTTGCAAGGTTTCTTGAATTAGCATTAGCATAAAGGTAAATAAATTCAATGAAGCTGGCAAGGAAAAGAAGGGATGTTGTGGGGATATGAAGGTGATTATGTTTGATTGTGTCAATGGAGATTAAGACAGAACTAAACTGAGTATGACATGTAAACAAATGAGAAGCTGATGGACCGGAAAAACATTGCTGTTCTGGATGATCCCAAGTAAACTTTCAGCAGTATGTGGAGGTACTAATTTCTGGTTGTATTTGATGTTCCCACACTTAGTCTTTATCCAGTGTCCCCATGTGTATGTTAAAGGAAAAGCATGTTCTTATGAGTAGCACTGGTGATGTGCATGTTAGCAGACATTGAAATGAGAGCTCCAGCCTCTAGGAAACATCCAAAAGGGACTAACCAGAGGTGTTACAGAGCGTTATCTGAGGGACACCACTGGGAGCTTGGGCAGTTTTACTTGACAGAAACAGCCCTCTGTCTACTGGGTGGAATACTCACCTACAGCCATAAAACTATAACCTTTGCAATCAGATTTTTTTTTCAGACAACTTCCAGATATAACTTCTCATACAATTGATGCTTACAAATTACAAATAGTATCTGAAAATTTGGGTGTCATAACAGTTAATAACTAACCTTAATATATGTTGCTACAAAATGGAACTTAAGAATTGGTGGCCATCCTCAAAGCTATAGGTATGTTCAGTACTGCAGTATTGTCATGGAGGTCTCTCTTGGATGGAAGAAAATTGGTGTGATAAACACTGTGTCAGAAAACAAAATCAAGTCTGCAGAAGTTTCTTCTTGTTGTGCATACCATAATTTTAAGTATAGGACAAGGAGATAATAAATCCAGCAGGGAACAAGGAAATCATGTAGCAACTGTGAAAAGATCCAAACATATGGAAAATGCAGTTCTGTGGAGAATTAAGTCATTATTATGTAATCAGGATCAATGGAAATGAGCTGATGTCAGTATTGGACTGGCTTAATGCATGGATGGAAAACTGTGTCCACTTGGGGAGACCTGCTAATAGAAGATGAAGCTCTGCACATGCTGCATTTCCATTAGCTGTTGGGTCTTTCACCTATGAGAGGCTGGATCCAAGCACAGCAGAAATAAATAGGCTTTCAGTAACCTGAAATTGATTTGGGGCAAAGTTTGATCTGTGGAAGATGTTCATCACAAGCTCTTACCGTTTGCCATCTATGTCATACTGGCTGTTCAGGGTGAAACCTTTCCCTTTCTTTCCATCTCTCTGACCCTTTTGCATGACTGGTTACCTACCTCCCCACCCTGCAGTGGCCAGCAGCCTTGGCAAGCCCCTGCCCAAAGGGATTCCCTTACCAAGCCACCAGCTGCAGACTGGAAGAGGCTGTACCTGGCACTAGAGGAAGGGGTGTCTGTCCCCTGCAGCCAGGGCATGGAGCCTCCAGCAGTGTGGCATCATGATAGTGTTGCAGAATTGCCCAAAGACTTTCTGTCTGCCTTGTGGCACGACTCTGGTCTTGTGAGACACAGCGGATGCATGAGGTGTCCTAGAGGGGGGTGTGCAGCCAAGGTCTTGGGGTATTGGGGTGTCTGGATGGTTTTTTTTCTGCTTTGTTAGTGCAGGTGGTGGGTGGGGAAGCCAAGAAGCATGTAGGGTTTAAGTGAGCAGCTCATGCTCTGGGTACTGAGATACAGAGCAATGCCCTGATCACTGACTTAGCAAAGGTGAATTTCAGTGGTGAGCATCAGCCACATATTAACTGCAAGGGATCTTCTGGTGGAAAGCAATGGGCATGATGAGAGACTCTTCCCTGTATGAAATGGATTTGTTCTGGAGTGTTACTGTGTAAGAAAATATGCACTTGAATTAACAGATTCGAGGAGAATGTCAGCTGTTACATGTTAGTGAATGGAGCTGTCACATGAAGTGAGTGTGTGGGTGGCTCTGCATTAGCAGAGATGCCAGAGGTGGGAAGAGTAATGAGAGGAAAAGGGAGGGAACAGCCTGACCTCTGCCAGTTTCCAGTCCAGTGAGAGCCTGATCAGAGTGTGAGCTCTCTAAGGGTGATATCACAGGAGAGGTCCTGAGTTGCTAAACACCTCACACCTATGGGAGAGGGTAGTTGTTGTGCATGCCATTACCTCTTGCCCTAGCCAGTAACTTCTGCTTGCTCTATGCCTACTCCAACAGCCAACCCCACCCTTTGAGCCAATTCATCTGGCAAACCTAGCAGGGGAAAAAAACCAAACTAAAATAACCACAAACCTAACCACCCACACCCTCACCCACCGCTCCCAGCCCCTATTGTTGCTGCATGTGTCTTCCACACCATGAGAGTTGATGTGGCTCAGGGAAGGCTGAAACTGTTTAGTCACAGGCAAGGAAGAGGACAGAGGAGCATAGAGTCTCATTAGCTCTATGGGTTCCTCGTTTGGAAGGTTTCTTGGTCCCTGAAATAAGCTTGGTGTTTCCCAAAGAGAGCTTGTGGAAAGGAAAGGATATGGAGAGGTCTATGGCATGAAGAGGGCAAACAGACTTATCCTCAGTTCCTTAGGCCTTTCTTCTGCATTTCTAGGAACTCAGCTGAACTCAAGAAACATTTTCTGGGCTATAGAATACTCCCTCTTAATATGGCGCTAGAGAGGTGAAGACACTCATGGCTTTGCGAGCAATGCTCAAGTGATTGCGTCTACTTCCTGCCCTGCAACTATGCAGATCCATTGAAAGTTTGCCAGTGTCTTTCCTGAGAAACAGCTGCTCAGAAATTTGGGAGGAAAAATATTTTATTCCTCACATTCTGGTGGATTTGAGGCTCACCAGCTGGTTGAGAAGCCTGCCAAGGCTCCGTGCTGTTGTGGAAATGTACAGTAACTGGGCATAAGTAGCTCTAAGCCCTTTTTGGACTCAAGTGTGAAAATGTCTTGATGCTGGGAAGCTGTTGAATGTCTCTTTCCAAGTAGAAATAAATCAGAAGGAAATTGCTCTGTCTTTGCCAAGAAATAAAATAATTCTGGGGAATTTACTGTCCGTTTCCACAGCACCTTGTAGGCTCTGCCTGTTGGCTGGAGCTGTCCAAGCTCTCCAAGGTGGTTATGCTGTTAATATCTATGTTCAAAATACAATATTCAACCTAAAAACCTGGTTCTTTGATTGAGTTTTTGACTCTACTCATAATTTGTGTTACTTCAATCTGAGGACCAATTTCTGATTATATTGACGAAAAGTTCCCATTGACTTCAGTGAAATTAGACTGTAGCTCTAGTAGGCTGAACTAAAGGAGGAGAGGCAGGCAGAAGATTTCTGTCAAAATTACTCTGCTTCAGCAAATGCAATTTCTGTCAGTGTTTTGTTTGGGGCTTTTTTAATTTTTTTTCCTCTTTTTGCCCTGAGTAAACTATTCAGATTTGCTTTTCTCAACTCCCGTCCCACTCACAACATGGATAAAAGTATATAAAAAGTTTATTGTTTGACTGCAGTAAAGCAAGTGTTTTGTCTGCTGTAAATCAAAAAGAAATATTTTTGCCCCAGTCTTAAAGTCTGTCTCAGACAACGTTTTCTGGCTTAGGATGGGGTGGTGGTTCTTAGCAACAGGGACAGCTTTGTCCACCCCAAATGTGTGCCCAGGTTGAGAGGTTGTGGTGCCAGTGGGTGGGCTCTGAATGTGTCAGCTGCAGATGAGTAAATTACTGTCTGGATTTTGGGCCTGAAGAAGATAATGGTGGTGGGTTGTTACCTGAAGACCAGTTGCTAGCAAGAGATCTGTCCTGTGGCATATCTGTCTGGGACGTAGTTACATGCAGACACTGATTTCAGCATAAATACATCATGCTTGTATCACGAGACAGCTGCCTTCAGGGGGGGCGTGGAGGGCCCTTGCCTGCAGGGCATGGCTGAAGGCTATGAGCTGTATTTAGCCATTTTGTGAGAGTTCTGTGTACAATTACTATCTGGCCAAAGCTGCTCATACCTGGGGCCAGGAGCTGCTTGTAATGGGACAAAGATGGTGGGTGCTGCAAGTATAGTAGAGGATCTCCAGATTGATGTCCTCCCTCTGATTGGGGTAGGCCGATCCCCTTGTGGCAATAATCCTGTCCATTGGTGAGACTCAACTCAAGGTTTCTTTAACACAGAGTGAATTGTTCTCTTGGGATTGAAGTTGAGGCTGCAAAAGGCTGGAGCTTCTTTGGTTCTCACCCAAGTCTTTAACAAAGCAGCATCAACCTATTTGTATGACTTTTGTATATACTGTACAAGATTTCTGAACAAGATGTTCTTCTAACCCTATGAAAAGAAAGGCCAAGAGGGAAAATGTGTGTGATGCACGAGTGGGAGGCATTCAGATGCTGCCAAAGTTGTGTGATGTTGACACAGTGCCAATGTTTCAGCTGTAAACTGCATGCAGGTGAATGCTGATTAAAACGAGTCCATACAATATCTATCTACTGCATCTGTTGTTTGGTTTAAGGTAACATCTGTAAATACAGGTGAGGGAACCAGATTCTGTCTCTCTGGTGATATATGAATAATTTTATCTCTGTATTTTCATCCTAAAACAGAAACACAACCCACAGATATGCAATATTACTCTCTGTAAATCACTATAAAAAGCACACCAAATACAGCTTACTACTTCATGTTTAGTATTTGATGAGTAGACAGCTTGGGAAAATGATGGCTTTATTTATTACACCCTATCATCTTATAGCCTTGACGGGTGTAAAACAGATAACTGGCTTGGTGGCTGAGCTGAGAGCAGTGGATGATGTTTATCCTGGCTTATATTAAGGCTTTTGACCCTCTCCCATATCACAGGCAACCCAATGAAGTGCAAGCTAGAGAAGTGGGCAGAGAGGTGAGGCAAAAACTGGTCAAGCTGCTGCGCTCAATGGGTTGTGACTGGAGATGTGAATCCAGCTGGAGGCCAGTGCTAGGTACACCCTTAGTAAGGAAGGAGGAAATTTTATACAAATGAGCATGTAAGCCACTCTACAATGCTTCTTCAAAGAGAAGTCTCTATTGGTCAAGGGAGTTCTGGCTTCCTGGAGTAGGGCCTGTGTTCCTCTAACACGTGATGCAGCTGCACAGATGGACGTGTGTCCCATCACACTGGATCCGTGTTTGGCATGCTCCAGGTAGCTGTGAACTTGGGGCTTTTAAGCATTGCTAGGGAGGAAATCCTGAAGGGGGAGGGGGAAACTCAAGAGCTGAGTGTGTGCTATCAGGGCTGTAAAAGAGGCTTTTCTGTGCTAATGGATTTACTGCTTCCCTGAGTTGCTCAAAGCACTGCTAAATGTGTCACGCAGAGAGGTGGTTTCATCAGCAGTTCTACTTGACTGGAGGGAAAGCTGGTTTACTTATATATCTGTTTGGTTGAATGTGCAGGCTCTCTTGGCACCTTGGTCACTTCCCAGGCAGTTGCAAGTCACCATTTTTTGTTCCTTTGCCATGAGTGAAAGGTGAGCTCCCACCCCTGGCCAGCTGTGATCAATGTGGGCAGAGCTGCTGGCCAGGTCACATCCAGCCCAGCCAAGCACGGTATTTGCCGTGTCAGTCCTTCTTGGCTGCCCTCTATTTCTAGAGGTTTGGAAGTGTCTCTGGGACATTCATCTCCTGAGGACCTGGCAGGTCGGGTCTCCTACATGTACTGGAGTTCAGCTGGGCAGAAGGGACTTCTAGTGCAAATGCACATCTGTTACTCCTTAAGTGTGACCACTGTCAGGGTTTCCATTCCCCTAGCAAAGCAGTTTCTGGCCAAGGTCTCAGTAATCTGATTTTTCAGGAGAGAGAAAGGGAGCAAGTCTTCGGGGTAACCGATTCTTTTTTTAACTGGAGAGACTGGTTTTGTTTTAAATTACAGTATACTGAGTCAGTGTCTTTGACACCCACAGCTCTGGTGGTGAAAGCTGCTGGAGGGCTCGGCCAGGCAGAACCCCAGGTGTCTAGTGTGGCTTTGTGCAGGATGCACCTTGCAAGGGGCCTTGCACAGCTGCTCTCAGAGGGTGCTGCATGGCTCTCCTGCTTCACTTTCTCTGGCAGGACTGTTCCTGTCAGGGGGTGCAGGTCTGCCCTGCAAAACAAATGGCATTGTCCTCACATGGTGCAAACGAGCTCCCACCACTTTGCCTGTGTCCTGCCCGTAGGTTGGCTGTGAATCCTGAGGGGAACCGGTGGGCTGAGTCATCTGGAGCTGTGTGTGTATTTACCAAACAGAAAGGCTGGAGCACTGCAGAGGCCGGGAGGAGAAACTGATGCACAAAAGATCTTGGCCAGATGCAGCAGGTTCTCCCCATGCTCCTTTCCTGTCCTCAGGCTTCGTTCCTAATGCAGAGCACTGGGTTTCAGCTGTGAGCTTCTCAACAGGAGCTGGTTCAAGAAAAACATTTGATAAGGCATCAAACTGCTGGGCTAAAATTGCTTGTGTTTTCATAGACTCACAGAACGGTTTGAGTTGGAAGGGAGCTCAAATCCCACCCAGTCCCAACCCCCGCCATGGGCAGGGACACCCTACACTAGCCCAGGTTGCCCAAAGCCCCATCCAGCCTGGCCTTGAACCCTGCCAGGGTTCCAGGGCAGCCACAGCTTCTCTGGGCACCCTGTGCCAGGGCCTCACCACCCTCCCAGTGAAGGATTTCTTCTTAATATGCAATCTAAATCTACCCTCCTTGAAAACCCTGAAGGGGCAGAAGTGTGGAAAAAGGCTTCCACAGGGAAGGGCTTTGAAGATTTGTGGTTCTTGCAGCCAAGATGAGAGGGCTGGTTGCATTCACCCCACAGCATACAGGGGGGTGGGGAGGCTGCCTTGCGTAGCTCTGACCATCCAGCTGCTCCTTGCATTATCTGCACCAATGTAACTGTGATCTCGCTTGCACAGCAGTGAGAGGGAGCATCAGGGATGCTCAGGGGCTGCTCTGGAGTCTAAATCTACTGCAGTGGGCATGCAGCCTGTACTGTGACAGAGGGGCTGAGCCGAGCCTGGCCCCACACCCTCAGGGTTAGCTGGCTGTTTTTCAGCCTCCCCACGTCCCCTCCCATCCCTTTATTTCCTAGAATAACAAAATCAGAGCAGGAAGATTTGGGTTACTCTGCTGGGTCCTCTCTTCCTCTGCCTGCTCCAGCAGCTGATCTCCTTTTAATGAGCAAAGTTGCCTGGGGATGCCATTTACTCAGGAGAGGGAGTTCCTCCTGCTCTGCTGCATTGATTGCTTGTGGTAACTCCATGCCCAGTCTTGCTTGCAGGAGGTGTAATCTCTTTCCATGCTTCTCCCTGGAAAAGCTGCTTTTCAGCAGAAGGTCTGTGTATGCAGACTTCCTCCTTCCTGGAAGGGGTGGGATGAAATCCCACTGTTACTGGCCGATGGGAGGTGGAGATGGTGGAGAAGGGATTGCTCTTTTGCTCTCCATATATCCCACCCACGCCATGAGAACAGGGAGTTTGCTGCTGAAGCAAATGGGCAGGAAAGGGGGAGTGAGTGAAGGAAGGGGGTCCCTCACGTGCTGCAAGGGCATGTCATGCTGAGACCCTGAAACACAGCCCTGAGCCCTGTCAGCTGTTCTGCAGCTGGGCTGCTGCTGCGGCAGTGGATCCGCTCTGCTGCGGAGCAACGTACATCGATTCGGGCCTGCTGGCCTGATGGTTTCCACCACAGCCCTATCCTTCTGGTTCCCTGGGACCTTGGTCTGGCATTTGAGGCCAGGGGATTTTTATTTGTTTGTGTAAGAATGTTTTATTCATTTATTCCTAATCGCATAAAGTTCTCATCATTGCACAGGCTGTGGCTTTCAGCTATCTTGAAATGAAAAGAAAATACATGTTTGTCTTCCAGCACCTTGGGAGCCAAGGGAAGCCTTAGCCAGAGCCAAGCTGTAACGTGGCAGTACAAACACCAATATCCTATGTTCCCCCACATTTGTAATTAAGAGCTGATGATTTTCCCAAGGTTACCAGGAGGACACTAGCCTACAGGACCCAGTTATCCAGTTCCCATAACACCAAACCTGTTCCTATGGAGATGAGTTGATTGCTCTTGGGTTTTGTGCTGATTTTAGAATTTTCTTATTTTTAACTTTGATTATTTTTATTTTTTTTGTGTGTGATGAGTGCTGCTACATATCTCCTCTACCCCTTATCCTCAGCAGTTCTCGGCACTGCAGCATCCCGTCAGGGCTGCTGGCAGTGCCAGGCACTCTGCGGGGACACCGTGAGAAGCAGCCCTTTTCCCAGGGGTCTGTCAGTCCCATCATGGAGCTGAAGTGAGCCAGTGCAGCTCCAGTGGCTTCTGCAGGGGGCTGTGTTGGGGCTGTAGCTCGGTCATTTTTTTCTCATAGTATTTTTGTCAGAGGAATGCACCTCCTGACCCGCTGCTTGCAGCGCTGCCTGGGAGAGCGGGGTGCCGGGAAGGAGGGTCCCAGCCATGCTCCAGCTGTGACTCGCCAAGCTGCTCCTATTTTGGGAACAACTGGGTGTTTCCAGGTCCCCTGGGTATGTGCTGCATTTGCCTTCTCGCCTTTGTTAATGCTACTTGCACAATAATAAAGACCTGGAAACCAGCCATAATTTATGATCTCGTTTTTATTAGGTAAGCAAGAGACACAATGCATCCTGCTTACCCCTTCTCCCCTTCCCCCACCCCATTTCTTTTTTTTTTTTTTTTTTTTGTTGGTTTTTTTTTTTTTTTTTTNTTTTTTTTTTTTTTTCTGGTGGTTTCTTTTTTTTTAGTCTTACTGAAAATGTGACTCCTGCTTCCTGCCTGTACTGGAAGGCAAAATGTGTTAAGCAGAGCAGAACATGCATCTGAGGAGCTCCTCTCCTCTCTGTTTGCCGATTGGGAAAGCTCAGGCAGGCTCCTGCTTGTTCATGGCATCTGCTGAGACATCCCTCCCCAGCCTGAGCATGGGCTCCAATCCCGTCACAGAGTGGCTTAAAAGCAAGTTGTGGGTGTGAGGATGCCCAGTTGTCCAGGATGCCCCCAAAAATGGGCTTATTGGTCATGGATCAGGGGAAATGCATGAATTTAGCACAGTCTTCAGATCACTCACCTGCTGTATTTGGTACCTGCAAGGGACAGAGGACTTTGCTTCGGGTTATCCACATCTAATAGCTGTGCTGGGCAGGCACAACCATAGGGATGGCTCCCTTGGGGCTCTTTGGGTCCTCAGGCAAGACCAAGTCCCCAAGTCCTCTCTGCTGTGGGACTACAGCAGTGTTTCCTCAGCTCCTCACTTCCCTCTTTGTGGGTATTCTGAAAAGTTTTTGGTCAGCACAGCTCCCATCTGAAGTCCTTCTGGAAACCAGATGTGTCAGCTCAGCAAGACATCCTGCCTAAATATTTTCAAACAGAAGTTTAGGGTTGTGTTGTGACTCTTGGTTCGGGAGTTGTTTGGTTTTCAGTCTCGTGGTTGAGAATTCAGCGGCTGTTTCCCAAGCTGAATATTGGGGAACCCCCTTGGAAGCTGCTGGATCTCACCCCAGTAGGGTGTGCTTGCACTGCAGTCAGCAATGGGAGAAGGGCAGGAAAGTGGGTGGGTTAGGACATCAGTGGGGTTTTTCTCTCCACAGTAGGAGAAAGGACACTGTGGAAGCACTTCTTTGGGGCAGCCTGTAGTTTCTGAGATGGACTGTGACATATGAGAGGAGGCTGGTTTGGGGGGTTCCTGGATTCAGCTCCAGTCAGGGTCCCTTGCTGAGCACAAAAACAGGTTTCCCTGTGGGTGCTGTGGCAGGACATAGGCTGGCATGGCCAGTACTGACCCCTCTGCCAGAGGGGAGACCACTGCCTCTTATGGGGGATGATCTTAAAGAACTTCCAATCTTCTCCTGTCACTAGGAGGGATTACTTGGAACACACTTGGAGTTCATAGACCAAATTTATTGGTGATTCCCAGCTCCGTTGAGCTTTTGGGCTAATGCAGAAGGCTGTAAACCTAGTCCTCTAGTGCAGTTAACCATGAGCTATAAGGGCTTTGTAGCATCGCTCTGGGATGAAGTTGTCAGAGCTGCCTGATGAATCTTGCCCAGGGGAGCTCTACTGGCATGGAATAGCCTGATCCTGGTATCCTCTTGCACTTTGCAGCTAGTAGAAGGTTTTCCTGTTGGGCCTGTTGGACTTTCCCCTCCTTGCCCCTCTCCCCCTCCCTCCTCCCCCACCTTTCCCCCTTGAAAATCCCGACCCATCAGGAACTTGCTGTTTTAATTTTATGTTTTCTAAGTGAAGCTGCACAAAATTATTTTTCATGACATTTCCTCTGGTCCTGGCTGGTATTTCTGATTGTAAATAGCCTCTGTCTTGGGGAGGGGCTCTTACCCCAAGGAGCAGCAGTAGCACATATACATGTTTATGTAGGAGAAGGATTTAAATGGGAGAAAATGGGAGGGAGCAGCTCCAGAGGAACTGGTGTGTGTGCAGAGGAGTTACCTGTGCTGCTGCACAATTTGAGCTCAGTCTTAGTACTCAGTCCCCCCCATCCTAGAGGAGAGCCCCAGTAGCTCAGTGGGATTATTGGCTAATGAAGGGTGTTAGGTTCTGTCTTTCTCTTCTTAAAAACAAACAAAATCACTAAATTTGGCCTTCCCACTGGACATGGAGTTTGTTTCCCATTTCAGTGGTATATACAGCTTGCATTTGTTTCACTTTCATCTTTTTTTTTTTTCCTGGTATTTTGGGATCTCCAGAGTTGGACATCTGTTTCTGATGTAAATTGGGAAATTTCTGCAGTTTGTGCCTGCATAAAACTGGAGTTCCCTGGTAAGAAGAAAGCATCCTTCTCCCCTGTGCTTCAATTAAAACTTTTTCATTAGCCTGCAGTGGTGCTGCATAGATTATACCAGATAGATACACTAGTGAAGATATGACTTAGATACCTGTGGTGACTGCATGGCAATAATGTGATCTTTATGTATGCTCTGAGCAGTCCTGTCCTCTCAAATGGATGCTCCTTCTGTATGTAACCCAATTCATTGTAAACCCAAGGTTCCAACTTCCAGCACAAGCCCAAAGGTCCAGGTAGACCTGCCCAGCACGTTGATGTGGCTGAGGAAGTTTCTATGTCCAGAAATGTGGCACTCCAAGTCTACCTTGTTGCGATGAGTCCTACTTCAGGAGATGCTGCATTTGTATAAAGGTTGTACTATTCCTCTCAAATTCTGTCAGAAGCTTGTAAGAGAAGCCTGTGAGATCCATGGGCATAAGTGACAAAGGATGAAACCTGCCATTCCTTTGAGATTACAGTTGGATCTGCAAGCCCGAAGCAGATGGGATCCAACACAGCTTGAACTAAATCCACAAGGAGCATTTAAATGCCGAGACAATTTTCAGTAAATGCTTTCTGTTATGACATCCTGTGGGCTTCCTCAGAGTATTACTGGAAGCATGTTTGAGCTTGCCAAACTTCCAGCAAATTTTTTTGTCTTGCACACTTAACTGATAAGCAACTCTTCAGTGACCCACTGAGCTGGGAGTGGTGTGGTCTGGAGGCACTGGCTGTGCCAGGTGCTGCTGTTGGAGCTCGTTCCTCCAGCCTGACTCACCACATCTCACCTGCACCCCGAGACAACACAAGCTTGTTTGCTTTTGGAGAGCTGGTGACTCATTTTAGGTGTCTCAGTTACTGTCTGGATATGAACCATTGAGCAGAAGAGTATCTGCTGTAGGGAAAAGTGTCAAGAAAATGGGCACTAATGGCTTCTGGTAGGAAATAGGTGATGATAAGAAATGGCATTGGTGGAGCACCAGCTTTGGTTTTGTTCCAGAACTGCCAGTCTTTTGGCCTTAGGTTTTATTGCAGGTCTCCAGCTGTGGCTCTTGCTCTCCCAGAATTGCTGAGACCTCATGATGGAAAGGATTCAATACTGAGTTTGCTGTGAGCTGCTTCAGCTTGCTCAGGAAAACCAGAACAAGGGGTTCTGATGGCTTCACCTGTGGTTTTGCTGTTGCAGCCTCATGTTTGTTTGAATCTCCAATTCAAAACCTCCTGTGGCACAGCAGAGATCTCAAACCAGCAGAAATTTAGCAGTGATCCTTGAGGACTGGAAACAACCTGGTTTTGCATGCAGTTTGATTTAACATCACACTTCTCCAGCTGGAGTAGTGCTGCAACCTGTCAGGTCATTCACTGCAGAGTAAGCATCGTGCTCACAGACCCTGGAAGCCTTTGAAGACTTGGCTTCAGAAAAAACTCTGATGAAGGAAGATAAACCAAGCCATGTACAAACCCAGGGCTTGCAGAAACCTTCCTGTTGGGGAATGATGAGAGCAAGGCAGCTATTAATGAGCTGAAAAGAGAAAGGGGAGCAAGAGGTGCCCGGTTCTTGACAGTGGCATCTCACGTTTTCAGAAATTGCAAGAGTTATCTGTAAAAAACACATTTTGAGGTGTGGATATTCATGAAAATGTATTTCTAATACAGAATAGAGAGCACTGGAAAGTTAAAGAAACTTTTTTTTGGCAGAAAAAACCCACCTTTTAAATTCTAATGACTTCCTCAGGCACCACAAACACTCTGGCCTTGTCACTTCTCCTTTTGAAGTTTCCTTCTCATAATGTAGCCTTTTCTGAAGCGCTCCTGCTGTCAGCCAGTTAACTAATCCAAAAAACACTCCCTTGCTTCAAAATCACTTAATTCCTTTTCAGTTACAAAGAAGGGCTCTCCTGTTGCTGGCTGCTGACTCATGCGGGAAAGGTAGAGTGGCTTGTGTCAGCCAGGAGAGCAAGTTCCTGCAGCCACCTGAAGTAGGGCAGAAAATCTGAGAAGTGTGTTGGCTGAGGTGGGAAGCAGAGGTCTAGATGCAGTGAGGTGTGTTAGGAGAAAAACCTGTCTTGGTGAAGCTGGAGCCTGTGCATCAGTAGGTGCTGGGTGTGTATCTTCTCCAAAACTCAGGGTATCATCTCCGTTGCTGAAGTTCTCTGCTTTGACCCAAAAGGCTGCCTGTGCTGAAGGGTGAATATTGAAGAAAGTACACTTCTGAAAAATCTCTGAAGCTTTCAACTGCACAGTAGCCTTTCCCAGCTTTACAGGACCCATTCAGCAATGTTGCAACAGGGGATTCTGCAGTTTGGCTTGGAGAGACCTGAACATGGTCGCTGCATGGTGCCATGTTGTATGCCAGCCTTCCCAGGATAAGATGGGGATGCTGCAGCACTGAGGCATATAAGCTGTCACACAGTTTTCTTTACTGGCCTTTCCACCCACTCCCTCCTTTATCCCTCACTACATCTTCCCAGACCCAGCTAGGAGTAGACACACTGGTCCTCACTGAGGTTTTTTGGTCTGCATCTGGGATTTCATTTGTCTTTGCTGCTTTATACCAACACAACAATCTGTTTCAGATGCCCTTTTGAGATGTTGTTGGGGGGGTATGGGTAAAACCTCCAGGAGTGTTGCCTCCAGAGAACTGGTTAAGGATGGGTAACCATGGGTAGGGAAAGTGCAGTATGTTACTTTGTTGCTGAGAGGTCCTATAGACCCATTTTCTCTTGTACATCCCTGAAATGGTTTCCTGCACTATCCTTGCCCCTCAGGAGGCGGGGTATGTGGAAGCATAAAGTTGACATGTCCCACCTGGAAATTTCACATGAATGTTACTCAAAATGGAGAGGAGTTTTAGATCGTATGTTTCTTGAATGCTATGGAGGAGCTGAGGAGTTTCATGGATCGAACAGCCCTTGAGCTTGGCAGCTCTTGTGCCTGTGGGTTTTGGTCTGTGTTTTGTGCAGTATATGTGACCTGCTACCCCACTGAAGACTGAGATGGAGCTAGTCATTGCTCCCTATCCTTTCCATCTGGCTACCAACCCCTGCACCTTTTTCCCCCTCAGGTAGTTTTTCACACGGGCGAGTGTCAGGAGACACCATCTGTGGGTAGGTTGGAAAACTCCAATTAGTGCAAAAGAAATCACTGCTCCTGGGATGTCTGCCTGCCAGAAATGTTGCTTTGGGGAATTGTTTGGTTTTCTTTTTAATTAAAGTCAAATGATGAAAGACTAGGCAAAATGGTAAGCAGAAGCTGTTCAGTAGGCCAGAAAGACATGCATAGTGGTTACATCCCAGTTGCTGTTTGAGGTGGGACTCTATGGGTGGGAGGGGCCTTGCTCCATTCCCACTGTAGGAACATAAGTGGAGTGGCCTCCAGAGAAGATGAATTCAAATCCCTTCGGTCTGGGGAGTAATCTAAGGGATACAAGTCTCCTCTTGCCCTCTTTCTTTTCTTCTTTCTTTTTTTTCTCACTGAAACAAATGTGTGAAATCACAATTAATTTTACTTTAACTCAAAAACACCCCACTTTCCCTCCCCTCCCCTTTATATTGTTTTCAGTGAATTCTGCTACAAAATATGCCTACCCTTTAAGTGGGGAGTTCTTTCCTAGTCATTTGTCTTTCCATCACCTGCCTGTCTGCTTCTTAGAAAGCCTGGGCAAGCAGATAACAATAAACCAAGTGAACCTGCAACAAATCACAACAGAAACAATCCTCGTGTTTTTCCTAACCCAAGAAAGGCTCTGTGGCTCTGTAGGTCGTGGCAGCCTCAGCTTTGGCTTTGGGGCTGGAGCTTAAGCACAGAATTGGTGGAGGAAAAGTCAAAAGGTTGAGGAGACATTTGCAAGGGCAGCCTACGATCCCTCCCTAAGAAATATCCAGGATGTGCTGCTCCCTGAACAGGTGGACAAGGCAATGACTCTGCCTGCTTTTATCTGGGTTGTCGACAAGTAGAGCAGACAGTGACTTCAGTCTTTCTCTGCAAAGCTGGAAGGCTGCTGGGTTGGTGGCTGGCTGTTCCTGGCCAGGTAGGCAGCAGCTGTGAAGATGTGCATCCTTTACGCCAGTGAGTACTAGAAAACTGTCTGGAGGGCAGTGTGTGCTTGCAAGATGCTAATTGTGTCCTCAGTTGAGTTGCTTCCAGCACTGGAGGCAGAGTTGTAGACTAGCCAGGCTGTGCTTAGCAGTAAATAAATAGAGAGTTCCTCCAAGTTATCACTTTCATTAAAAGCCATTAATTTAATAGAGCCAATGCTTAACTATATAATGTTCACCTTTTGGGTGGAAACCACAGCAATGTGGGTTTTAGAAAGGACAGCATGGCCTGCTGTAATGGTAGAGAGCCAGGCACGAGCTGCTGATCCCAAACCACTGCTGATCCCAAACCACTGCTGATCCCAAACCACTGCTGATCCCAAACCACTGCTGCCCCAGTAAGCTGGGTGGGAAGGGATCCCCTGTTACCAAGGAGGATGTAAGAGTTCACTAGCACATAATACTGGGAAAAGAGAAATGCTGGGCTGAGTAAATTGTAGCTACAATGATGCCTCCAAAGTCTGTTAAGAAGGAGATGAAAGAGTCGAACCTGAGTTTAGAGAAGTTCCAAGGAAGCTGAATTTGTTAGAAGGGCTTGAACTCATTCATCAGCAGTTATTTTCTGCTGAAATGGTAAATGAAAATAATGATCTAACTCTTAAATCAGCGATAGGATTAGTGATACCTTCAGCATATTTATGTAATGGGTTGCAGAGATTTAATTCACAGTACTGTTCCCAGCCTGGGTAACTGGCTCTCATTCATGTAAACAAAGTGCAAGACAGACAAAGTAAGAAAATCTTTTCTATCCGGTAAATGGTTGTTTTGCTGGTTTGAGAGCTGTCTTTCATTTCTCGTGCCTCACAGTGAGAACAGAGAGGGAGAAGTTTTCCAGTTCACTTGGAGAAAAAGAAATGCCAGTCTTTGTCCTGGTCCTCTACCGCCTCAGCCCCCCTGGGCTCCCGCAGGGCCCTGCGAAGGTGCAATACGGTTGTCTGGTCCTGAGCTGCCTCTTTCCCACCTGTGCATCTCCCTGAGTTTGTCTTGCTGCTGCTCAGTGATGACACCCAAACCCAGGGTGCAGGTTTAAGTTCCTGTAAGAGAACCTCCCCCACCCCGTCCTTCCCATGCAGCAAAGCAGCTGTGGGCAATGTCACAGGTCCATCACTGTGAGCCATCCAGTAGGTAGGTCACTGTAGAAGTTTCTCTGATCCCTGATCCATGAGTCTGACCATCACACCATGTGGGGCCCAGATTCATAGAGAGACAAACAGGACTTCATGGTTTATCTCCTTGTGCAGTGGTGTGCAGCTCCAGTGGTCTCCATGGCACAGGCACCCTGACTGATTTTCACCAGTTCTCTGCTGGTTTCCTTATTTCTGACACTTATCCCAGCACACTCCTGACTTACAAGAAGTATGGTATCATTTTTCCTCCAGGTATTGTCAGGCCAGACCCAGAGGGTGATGATCAGTGGAGCAGAGTCCAGCTGGAGACCTGTGACTAGTGGTGTTCCACAGGGGTTGGTGTTGGGTCTGGTCTTGTTTAACATCTTCATCGATGACCTTGATGAGGGAATAGTGCCCTCCCTCAGCCAATGATCCAAAGCTGGGAGGAGTGTCAGACACACAGGAATGCTGCGCTGCCATTCGGTGAGACCTGGACAGGCTGGAGAGCTGGGCAGGGAGGAACCAGATGAGGGTCAGTAACAGCAAGTGTAGGGTCTGGCAACTGGGAAGGAACAACTGCAGGTATCAGTACAAGCTGGGGGATGACCTGCTGGAGAGGAGCTCTGAGGAGGAGCACCTGGGGTTCCTGGTGGATGACAGGTTGACCATGAGCCAGCNGAAGACTGAGAGGGGATCTGATCAATGTTTATAGTATCTGAAGTGTTGGAGACAAAGGGAGATGATCAACCTCCTTTCAGTGGCCTGTGGGTCAGCACAAGGGGAAATAGTCACAAGTTGGACCACAGGAGATTCCGCACTGATGTGCGAAGGAACTTCATGGAGAGGGTGATGGAATACTGGGACAGGCTGCCCAGGGGGGTTGTGGAGGCTCCTTCTCTGGAGATATTCAAGACCCTTCTGGATGCCGACCTCTGTGACCTGCTCTAGGGAGCAGGGAGGGTGGACTCTGGAGGTCCCTTCTAACCCCTACAATTCCATGATTCTGTGATTGTCACCTCTATTTTAGCAAGACATTTTTATTTCACTTGTTGAAGAGGACTTATGTTGGCAGACTAATGTACATGCAGCTATTGCATAAATTGGGTGGTCTGGGAGGAGCAGTCTTCTGAGGCTCTTCCCCATGAGTGACACTGGCTTTCCTCAGGTCAGCTGATATTTGTTTTATGTTTATGAGTATTGGACAGAGAGGCTCTTCTATGAAAATAACAGAGATACTTTGGTATCTCTTATTAATTCCCGTGTTGCCCAAGAAACTCCCACACAGCACCAAAAGTTGAGTGACAAAAATGATGTTTGGGATGTGAAGCAGAGTAGAGCCTCTGTTTCTCTGGAGCATTGGTGCAATGACAGGATTACATTGGTGTTTCCCTACAGGGTGCCTATGTCTTGAAAAGGCTCATGCATTGCCCAGCTGCTTTGGTAATCCATAGTGAACAGGGAGCTGCCTGCTTCTGGGAGGTGGCTCTTCCAACCTGCCTTCAGTCATGTTGGAGGAGGTGTGGGAGAGGAATAAGGATGACACCTCTTGAATGTCCCAGCAGGGACATCCAGCCCCAGGTGACCCTCAGGTCACCTTCTGGCATCGGTGCCCTTGTGATGCATGTGCGAGGGAGCTTTGGCCTCCTGTGGTGGGAGATGTTGGAGACCTGCTGGGAGATGCTCAGGAGCACTGGTGACTCATTGCAGGAAGGGGTTTGTAATGTGACCTTTCGTCATTCCTAAACCTTCCCTTTCCACACCTCTTAACCCTAAACTTCAGTCTAGTGAATATTAGTTTGCTTTGACTCCTGTTGTTAGGAAAGGGTCAAGCTTTGGTCCTTAGTGATGTCAGTAGAGTGGAGGGGTGGATGTTGTTTGTTTAGGGTTTTTTCTTGTCAGTTGTTTGTGTGGGTTTTGTTTCTTTTTGTTTGGGTGGGATTTTGGGGTGTCTTTTGGGGGATTTTTTAGCAAATATGTCTGCTGTCTGGGAATTCAGAGCAAATCTGATTTGCAAACTGTTGCATGGCTGCTGCTTTGTGCCTCAGCTGTGTGCTCCCTCCCAGCATTTGGACTCCTGGGTTGTCCAAAGAGGATGGCTGAGGACTGCATGCAATGTTTGGACAAGGGATGGAGCAAGATAATTCAGAAAGCAATCTAGCAATGAATAGTGATGTTGCTGTAGGCTTGGCCAGCCTACTCTGATATACTTCAAGTTGTTTTTAAAGCCTGTTTTTCCCCTGCACTAGTGCAGTTGCCTTGTGTAGTCATTCTGCTTTTCTGCTGTAGGAATGCTGGTGTGGCCAGCGTGGCTCAAAGAGCTCCTGCTGCAGAGGAAACAGCAAGAAAAACTGGGGACTCCAGGGCTGTGTGTGTCTCTGACCCCAGCACTCTTGCTTTTGCTTTCTCAAACATAATTGCTTTCTCCTTCTGTTATGCTTCTATTGTTCTTTGGAGAAATTATGCTATTAAATCAACATAGAATGGTGGGAAAATGCTTTGATATGAGGCCTTCAGAGGGGTGTGTGTGTGTGTGCATGTCCTCTCTTACAAAAAAAAAAACACCACACAACCCTCTGTGTATCTGGCAGCTTCCTTCAATTTGTGTCTTGCCTGCAAGAAAGAAATCCATCTCCAAATATTTCTGGCAGTTAACCTCCTGTATTTGTACTGAAGTGGTACAAACTACAGGGTGTTGTTCTAGGGCTTGTCATTCAGCATCATTGTGATAGTTAATCTCGTTAGCACTTTGCATTTTCCCAGTCACTGTTTGGGAATGTGGTATCCCAGGCTTCCTTTTTTTCCACAGGAAAGAGGTGTCCCATGGCTGCAGGCACTGGCTGGCATTAGGACAGCACAGTGTCCACTATTGTCTCCCAGATGGGAAGAGGCTGTTCAGTAGGGCCTGTTGTGACAGGACAAGGGGTGATGGTTTCAAAATAGAGGGAGGGAGATTTAATTGGATATTAGAAAAAAGTTCTTTACTGTAAGAGTGGTGAAGCACTGGAACAGGTTGCCCAGGGAGGTGGATGATGCCCCACCCCTGGAGATGTTCAAGGCCAGGTTGGATGAGGCCCTGAGCAACCTGATCTAGTTGGGGGTGTCCCTGCTTCTTGCAGGGGGGTTGGACTAGATGGCCTCTGGGAGGCCTTTCCAACTCTAGCTATTCTATGATTCTATTCTGCTGCTTTTCTATAATGCAGAGAGGGATGCAATGTGCTTTCCTCTAGGTGTAGCCATGCAGTCATGAGCAAGGATGACACAAAGTCTGCCACAGTGTTTTGACTATGACCATTGGCCAGGACCTGAGCTGAGGTGCAGGAGCCGCGTTTCCTTCTCATGCTTCATTTGAGCAGTGGAGCCCCACATGTTTGTTGCACATAATTGAGTTTTTTGCACATTTCTTTTTCTTGAAAGCAGCTGATCTGTTAGATCAAACACCTCTTAGTAGCCCTTTCTGGGATATGGCTGTGCATTACATTAGGCAGCAAGCAATAGGTATCCTTTCAATTGCAGGTTAGGTGGTTGCCAACACTGCCAGTGAAGGCAGCCCTGCAGAGTCCTCTAAGGATCAAGGGATAGAGAGGAGAGCAAAACCTCACAAGACTTTTAAAAAAAACCCCAAAAATCTTGGCAGAAAACTGAAGTAATAAGAGGAAAACAGCAGAAAGGACTGTGGGGGGAGAAGGGAATCAATGGTGACAGCTTTAGAGGAAATGTCTGTCACGTTGCTGTAGGATTCCACTCCAGGGCTTGGCAGCAAACGTGATTTCTGCTTTGTAAGAGTTGAGGAGATTGGCTTCCTCCCTGCTGGGAAGGGAGCCCTCTAGGTCTTGCTTTTGGGGATATCAACCTTAGAGGACCATCTAAAATCCTGCTCTGGGTGCCTATCTTGATTTGTGTTGCTCCTTACACAGAATCAGACAGAATCAGACAGAATCAGAATCACAGAACGGTCTGGGTCAGAAGGGACCCCAAGGATCATTGAGTTCCAACCCCTCTGCCACAGGCAGGGCCACCAACCTTCAGGCCTGGATCTAAACAGTGTTGTCCAGGGCCCTATCCAACCTGGTCTTGAACACTTCCAGAGCTGGGGCATCCACCACCTCTTTGGGCAGCCTGTTCCAGCACCTCACCACTCTTTCCATGAAGAACTTCCCTCTGATATACAACCTAACCCTTCCCTCCTCTAGCTTCAATCCATCCCCCCTTGTCCTACCATTATCTACCCTTGTAAAAGCCAATTCCCCTCTTAAGTGCTTCCTTTAAGCACTGGGAGGCTGCAATGAGGTCCCCCCAGAGCCTTCTCTTCTCCAGGCTGAACAAGTCCAGCTCCCTCAACCTGTCTTAACAGGGTAGATGCTCCTTATCGTCTTCGTGGCCTCCTCTAAACCCTCTCCAACAGCTCCACATCTCTCTTGCCTTGGGGACCCCAGCTCTGGACACAGTACTGCAGATGGGGCCTCATGAGGGCAGAGCAGAGAGGGCCAATCCCCTCCCTGTCCCTGCTGCCACGCCTCTGCTAATGGAGCCCAGGATACCATTGGCCTTCCGAGCTGCAGGAGCTCACTGCTGCCTCATGTTAAGTTTCTCATCCACCAGGACCCCCAGGTACCCCCCAGTCCCATCAAACCCAGATCCCAGTGTGGTTTTCCATGGCAGTTCGTGATAATGTCCCCATTTGCTGTTGCTGCCAGCGTCACTAAGCACCTGGGCATGGACCTGCAGCCCGTAGCCTAATAAAGCTTTGGGCATCTTCTGAGTTTGATGGGCACTCTGCTAATATGGCATGCCAGGAAGGGAAGAGATGCTGGCTTCTTTCAGATGTCTTCCAACAAATCTGCCAGTGTGAGGCCTCCAATGACTCACCAGTGGATCTGTCATGGAAAGACTGAGACCCTTTGCAAAGACATCACTGAACTTTCACGCATATACCTTCTGTTGCATATAATAAACCGATATGGCACTAAAACACAAGACTGCTCAATAAAAACACAACAATTTTCATGTTTTGGCCTCTCTGCTTTCCTCCTTTTTTTCCTTAATTTGTCTTGGATGCTGTTTCCCACCTTCCAGCGGAGGGAAGAGAGGTCTGTTGTTTGCTCAGCTAACTGAAAAAAAGCTTTGTGTGCATTTTCTGCTGCCGTTCTGTTAAAGTTCAGAGTTCCTAGGTTAGAGCTGCCACTTCTCAATATGAGTCTTGTTCAGACTTCCAGAGCAGCCCACGCAGAGCTGCTTGGGTTCATCTGTGCAGTTCACAGCCCACAACCAACGAGACACATTGTTTGCCTCTCTCCTTCCATGATTCATACTTTGCAACAAAGAGGAGACTAATGCTCCCAACGTGAGTGTGAAGCCAGGCGGTACTGGATTTGAGGTACATCAATAGAAGCAGTCTGGGTGGTTTTTTTTTTTTCTTTTTCTTCCTTTTGTGAGCACTCATTATATCTGAAAATCAGTCAGCTTTTGTGGCAGTGGTCATAACTGTCTGACATTTGTCTGGCTTAGTAGAGGACTCCTATCACAGTTTCCCTAATTTTACGGCTTTATTATTTTGAGGAATTTTAGTTTGCCTTGGGTTTGTGAATTTTGCCTTTTGTTTAATCTACAGTGATTCTCCAGTGAGAAAGTTCACTGTTTACCAGAATCTCAATGGTGGGATGGGGTTTTCTTTTTCTGTTTTGCTTTCCACTGATAAACACAGCACTTCTCATTTTGCTGTGGTGAGGTTTCTTTCTTCCATAAATATTTATATACTTATAATTGTTTGTCTGTGAAAGAATGGAGGAGTTTCAGTTGGCCAACAATGGGATGGGCTGCTTATTCTTTTCCCATGTAAAACTAGAAGGAAAGCTGGCTAGTTGTTGCAGGTGCAGTGTGGGAGGTGAAGCCTGGTTTCTGGTGCTTAAAACCAATTTGTGAAACTTTAGTCTGCTTTTTATTTCCTGCTCATTAGCCTTGGTGAATGCCAGTGGGGTTTCAGCATGATGGGGATGCTTTTAGGAGGAGCAGTCTTCTGGGGCTCAACAGAGATGTCACTTCTTCCCAGTGCTGTGTTTGGATGAGCCGTTGCCCACGTGTGCCAAAGCCAACGGCACCCAGAGCAGGGCAGAGGAGCCGTGACCCCAGCCAAGGGCCCGAGCATTGCTCTGCCCTTTTCATCACTGCCCTTCTGCAGGACCCTAAAGCCACCAGGATGAGGAGGGTAGGTTTGTCTGAGGAAGGATCCCCTTTGCTGTTCTGGAAGGCGGCCCTGCTTTGGGGTCATCCAGCTGTTACAGCTGTCACCATCTGAACATCTGCCTTTCCTCACAGCTGGGGAGAATGGCCTTCTCTAGCTGTCATCGTGGTGACTTTTCCTTCTTGCAAAGGCTGACTGTTACTCCAGATGAGCCAAGGAGGCCTGGATGGGGTCCTCCTGCTCCGCTGACAGCACTCGCTATTCAGCAGCCTGAATGCTGTCTCTGTGCCCGCCTGTCCTCTCTGTGTGCTCCTCAGCTGCCCTATTGATTTTATGCAGCAAAAGGAAGAAAAAAAACCACCAGCAAGCCAGGGCAAGAAAGGAGCTGCTTTCTGCCAAAGCAGCCCCTGGGGAATCCCAGTGTTGCCAGCCAGGGCTGGTCAGCGGTAAGTGGGGACTGAAAGTACTGCACGGGGTGGGGAGCAGTCTAGGTGTGTGGGGGTACCTTGGACTGCCCCTCAGCAGCCCCTCTGCTCCCTCGACCTGACGCTTGCATGAATCATGCTGCTGTTATCAGTTTCACAATCTCTGGACTTGCCAAGGTGTTTGAAGTTCAAGGTCAGCAGGCTGCAGGTATTTCCCATGTACCTGAATCCTTGCTGTTTGCCAGCAGCTTAGTTCAGCCCCCTCAAGGAAGAGTGAAGCTGAAAGTACCAAACCCAGATCCTGCTGTCGGCAGGAGGGTGGGGAATCTCCCAGCACTTCAGGATCCAAGGAGGGGTGGGTTGGGAGTGAGATCTGCAGGCTGGGACACAGGAAAGCTAGCTGTTGTTCCTGATCTGTTGGAGAATATGCCTGTATCCTTGGACAAATCACTTAATCTCTCTCTGTCTGGATATCCTGCTAGCAAATGATATCCCTTATCTTCCACCTCTCATCTCAGTAGAGGAAGGAGTTTGTCTTCTACTATGTATCTTGTTACAGGTCTTTGTCTGGTGGCTGGGGCCCCACTACCTTGATAAAATAAATAATTGAGTTTAGATTAAAGGGTCTCATATAATCCTGCCCAGTGGTTACTAAAACACTTGAATGAAAGTTCATTCTGAGTCTGTCTTTCCATTTCCTCATAAGGCCAAGACATGAAGTAATTAGATGTAGACATAGGTTGTTATTGTAGCACAATGACAAAGATCAGTGGTTATTGGTAGGAATGGCTCTCATAATCTAGTTTAATGGTCATTTACCTTTCAGTGACCTTGGTGTCAGGCAAAATTGGCAGCTCAATTGCAAGGAATGTGCTTCCTCAATGGGGGCTTTGCAAGCTTCTTCATTTTTGGCTCTAGCTTCACATGAACTGGGATAGACACTGCTGCGATGCAAGAGACTCTGTCTGCAAAGAAAGGCCATAGACTCCTGCCAAGAGAAGCCCCTTTCAGTGCTGTCCTACTGCCACTGAATTGCTCTTGAAACAGATAGGTCGTGATTCAAGCAATTCTTTGCTTATTTCTGCAACCAAAGTTGCAGCCTTCAAACAGAGAATCTGCTGTGGTCAGAGGGCTGCCCAGGAAGCTCTGTAAAAAGGGTTGCCTTGTCTTGGAGTAAAAGGAGGGCAAACATCTCTCATCATCCAGTTAAGTGCGTGCAAGAGAAGCTGGTAGTTCTGGTTGCAGCCCCCACCCTGTAAGTCGTTATTGCATCAGTAAAAATGTGATATTTCTATACACTCTAAAGTTCAGTCCTGTCAGTGATGATCATCCACTCACTGCAGAGGCAAATCAAACAAGTTTCCATTATCAGTGATGCTCCTATACCTCTCTTCATCACCTGTTCTGAAATCCTTATGGGCTTTATCCACTGACTGATGCCTGTGGCCGTGGAGGAGAGCACCATGATATCATCTGTCCTGTGATATCTAATGGTACCTCATATCTGTGGCCATGCTTTGTAAGGAGATGGAGTAGGTCACATCCTGGGGCTTGGGAGAGCTTCATTCTGTAGAGGTATTCACAAGGACCTGTCTGAGTTTCTTAATTATCCGGGACCAGTCTTAACTCTAGAAGTAATCTTTTGTTTTCCATTAATTTTTGCAAGTGCTGTGGAGGTTATTATTTGAGATGGTGCCAGGAAGATTACTTGTGTCACATTGTACTTGAGGGTTTACAGAGAAATTCTATGAGAGTTGAGAAGAGCAATACACCTGTGGAAGGAGGTTTCTCAAAAGCCTCTCTGAGGATTGCACTGCATTGTTACTTGGGCTTCCGACTGCTTCTGGTCTCTCATCCTGCTGTTCACAGACATTTGATTTTGCAAACACATTCCTTGCATCTGTAGCTATTGTCTTGCAGAGCAAACCTAGCTCCAGGAATCGTCTCCTTATGTACTCTCCTTTCTAAACTGCTAAGGAGAGCAGAACAATACAGCTTGGTTTGGTTCAGGCTGGATAGCCACCAACCTGGTTTTGCCACGAGCATGTTCAATACATCATCACCACAGAGTGACAGGTCTTTAGCTGAGATCAAGCAGTGGTTTCTAGCATTCAGAATCCTGAGATGATTTGAGGTACAAGGGCTCTCAACTGGTTTTAGTCCTATTGACCTGCTGGGACCTGCTGTGATGCTAGCACAGAGGATCTTCTAGACCCACATCGTATCCGTTCTTCTTACTTCTCTCATCCATCACTCTGGAAAGTATTAGCTTGTTGTCCTTCTGATATGAGGGAATGAATGGTCCCATTCATTTCAAAAGTGGTTTGTTTTTGCAGGTATCAGGTTTGGATTGGGAATGTCCAGCTGAGATCAAAGAGATACTTGCATAGGAGCAGATGGTTTATATGCTGCTTCTTGCTGAAGAAGAGCAAAATGAATCTCTCTTGAGCCCCTGAAGTCTGAATCCATTGAAGTCTGACAGAGTCTTTCCACTGACCTCTCTGGCCCCAGGATCACATCCTAAATGAGCTGCTTTCAGTCACTAGAAGCCTGAATTCAGCTTTGGTGGGCTGGAAAATGTAACCTACTGTATGGGCTGCCCTGTTCATAAATGCTTGTCCCTCTGTGTGTGCTAGCTGTAGATGCCTGGGAGAAGAATAAAGTATTTTTCTGCACTCATGGGGGTGGAGGAGGGAATGGGAATTGTAGCCCCTTCCCTGCAAACCCGGTATCATGACAGCCACATGGGCAGCAGTCGGGAGCAGACCCACTTGTGAAGCTTCACATTAAGGGTAGGTATTTTTTTCTGCTGTTCCTTCTGATACTGCCCTGGACACACAAATGTCCTGTCTCCTCACCAGCAGGAACTGACCTCAGTGTAAGTTTTCTGAAGTGGGCTTGTGAAGCAGAGTGAGTAGAGAAAAGCTGTGATTGATCCCAGTGGACTTTCCTTAAGCTTAGAAGAGGCAGCATCCTTTAAGCTTTAGGGAAGCCAGTTACGAATGTGTTTGACACCAAGTGCTTACAGTTAATTGTTTAATTATATCAGTGGCATCTAATATTGTTGTCAACAAATATTACCTGTTTTCTTGATGCTTATGGAGAAAAAAAGTTTCTTGAAGCGATTCTTGCTTTCTCCGGGTTATGGTGTGTTACAGCTAGGAAAAACAGAAGCTAGGAGAACATTCAGGTCAATGCAGCACAATACAGGCAGTTTATATTCCCTGCTGGTCCTAAACCAGTTCATAAGAGAATTAACTGATTGTGGAGAGTTTAAAATGAAGTGTGAAGAACTACCAGATGGCAGGTTCCTCTGGAGTAGTTATTGATTGACCCGGAGTCATTAGACAGTGTTACGGTTGGGCTAATGAAGATTGATACAGTTTGAGAGCAGTAATATGCTTTTCAATTAATGACTAGCAACCTAAACCTTTACACTTTAAATTATGCTTTATTTATCAATCTTCTAACATGTATGTACCCAAGGAAGGGTCACCTGGTGGGTAGAGATGGGGAAACAAGAAGGTGATGGCTTTTTTCTGCTCTTACTGACATGTTCTTTGGGATCTTGGAGGTGATAGCACTTAAACTAGATAAGCTTTGGGTGCATTATGAAACTAAATATTAGGACTTTTCTAGTTCATTGATGTGAACTGTGACTCATGGGGGTACTGTGGGAACACACACCATGGAAGGGACATTAAGAAAGGGAACGAAGCGTTGTCCCAGTTAAATTGTCCGTATCACAGAATGTTACGAGTTGGAAGGGACCTCGAAAGATCATCTAGTCCATATGTCACGCTCCTTGGTGGTGTGCTGAGGAGACACAGCTTGGCAGCAGCAAACCCAGGCTTTGGTGCCCATCCATCCTGCAGCTCCTTAGCATTGGGGAGTGATGGAGTGGGGTAACAGAGGAGCCTCTGGAGGGGACGAATGGCCCTGGCTGGGTTTTCCATGTTTTTCCCACACATGGTCATTCTTGTGCAGCGTTTCCTCTCCTCACATAATACCCTGTTATTTCCTCCCTGGAACGGGTTCCTGCCACTGCTGCTAATTAGTCCACGATAAACTTGAGTGTGAACAAAAGCAAGCAATTAAATGCCTGTTGCTTCAGCTTGAGCCCTGTCAGAGAGTGATTTGTTGGTGGCAGAGCTGAGCATCTCCTCAGACTGAAAACAAACCTATTAGCCTGGCTGAGCTGTCGGGGCTGGGGAGTGGTGTGTCCTGAGCATGCGGGGATGCTGTGGTGCAGCAGGTTTTCCTGAGGGTCTCTGAGATGCTGCTCAGTCTTGGGTCTTCAGTTCCATGGGGTACAATGATCTCTGTCACTACCCAAGCAAGATGAGAAGTTACTGAATTATGAATTACTGAAATATGAATTGTTGTGGAGAGTTGTCTTTTGCCTGTTTTTTGTCTGTTTCCAAATCATTATATATAGAGAAATAAGGAGGAGGCTTGGAATGAAGGACCAGAAATCTCTGGTTGATCCAAATCCAGATGAGGTTAGAATGATGTTTTTGGGACTCATAAGTGTCAAGATCTTGCTACCTGCTTTTGTGTAATTTCAGCTCTAGTGCTAAAATTCCTCTAGGATTGTTCTACCTTGAGCAAAAAGTCCTGTAGGAAGAAGAATAGATACTTTCATGGGCTTTTCCTGGTGTATGAATGGCCTAAGGAAAGTTGGAGCCTTTTTGGTTTTGGGAACCCACTTTCTTCTCAAAACCAGAGGGAGGATTCAAGAAGGAAAATGAAATATTAATTATTTCAGGGAAGAAAAAGGCAGAGGATCTTGAAAAATTCAGAATTATAATATGTCCTCTTTTGACATGTCACCCAACTGGTTTGCCAACAGTTGTCTCTGTTGCTGTTGTAGCTCTCGAGCAGCTGCTCACAGAACTTGAAGATTTTCTGAGGATACTGGACAAGGAGAACTTGAGCAGCACTGCGGTTGTGAAGAAGAGCTTCCTCTCCGACCTTCTGCGGGTCTACACCAAGTCCAGCGGTACGGGCAAGGAAAATAGAGGACAGGGCAGTGGGCTCTCATGGGAACTGCTACTGGGTCCTGAAGGAATATTTTTGGGGTGCTGGTGGGAAGGGTAGACATGAAAATTAGGGAGAGAAAACAAAACATTATTTTTCATTGACCTCTAGTTGTTTATGTAAAATTACTGTAGTTATGTGTCTAGCTTTACAAGCAAAGGATTCCCAAGATTCTTGATACTTTCTGTTTCCCTTATTAAACCTTAAGTTTATTTAATCCACTTTGTAAGATACACAGGATGTACTGTTTGGCCAAGTTAATGTTTAAGTAGAAATTTTAACTTATGGAATTTCCTGACTCTAAAGCACTTAATTTTTCTGCTTTTTATTATTGCTTGGGTTTTTTCTGCTCATTGCCTCAACCAATAAGCTCTCCCCAAAATATACTCAGCAGAGACACCTTTTACATCTGTCTTTGTGGAAAAGCTTAGAAATGTGAAAGCAACAGGTAGGTAAAGAGTTTACCTTTCCCTTTGGTTGCAGGTGGCGATGAGGAGTATATTTATATGAACAAAGTGACCATCCATAAACAGCAGGGTGACCAGGAGAAACAAGACAAAGGTAAGGAGCTGAAAACTCATGGTTGCATCATGTCTAATGGGCAGCTGTGGGCACTGGGTTAGAGCCTTGCTTTACTGGGTGTGGTGGAGGCCCCTCTAGCAGCTCTGAGGGACAAGGCAGTTCGGGAAGGTCTGACATTTCCAGTACATTCCTTTGGAAATCATGGTCCTTGCCAACACTGTAAGGTTATTCCTGGAAGTAGCACTTTGGAGGGCATAATTTTGGGATAAAAATGTTGCCTTCTAAGGCTTGCAGCTCTAGTGCCTGAAATATTTAAGGAAGCCCTCCTGTTTCCTTTGGCCACGAAACACATCACTTCACCTCTTTGAGACCTTGAAAGCATCTGCCATCTTCAGTGTGTTGCTCTGCACTATCCCATGGGTCGGCGCTGTCCCAGCCTTGCGAGGTGGGTTCCCAGCTGCAGCCTGCACTCCTGCCATCTCTGCAGGCAGAGCGCCTTCACCTCCTGGGGGATGCAGGAGTTCAGAAGCCAAGAAGTTAAACCTAGATAGAGTATTCATTTCCAATTTCTGTTTCCCAGATTTTGCAGTTGTAATGTGGGATAAGAACCTAATTCCCTAAAAATGTCCTTGCTTGAAGTTCTTCACAAAGGCAGTTTTTGGTAATTGCATAGAGTGAGATGATTACTGACACACATCTCCTTAACACACACAGAGTCAGAGGTTGCCCTTATCCCACAGTTTCCAACCCCAGTAGATGAGATGAGAGGACATCAGTGCAGCCTGCTGTTGACAGGTCCTGCAATAGCTGGGATAGCTCCATTTCCAGAGTGGTTTGGTTTTATTGCTTTGTGGTTTGGGTTGGGTTTTTTGTTTGTTTTGTTTTTTAAACCACCTGCAGCTGAATTTAGGTTAACTTCAAATACCCCTGAAGATAGGAGGTCCCCCCACATTACATGTGCAGCCTCAGTGTGACCTCTGGACAGGGCCCTGGGGGTGATGCTGTGAAGATACGTAGCATATTTGCACAGCCTTGCAGTAGCTCCCAGCAGCTGAACAGCAACAGAAACATCTCTTCATACCAGTTCTTATTTGGGTGGATGAAACCAGACCTTCACTGATCCACCATGCCGAAAGATGGAGGCAAATCTCAGACTATTTTTAGAGTTGATTCTTTCATTTTAGATTTTTCCCATTCAAGGCCATGAGCCTGCCCACTCAGCCATTCCTTGTGGGACCTGGCACTTCTCTCTTTCTCAGTTTTCAACAACCTCCCTTTTCCAAGTAAGACTTCTGAGTTATTTGGAAATGCTGATGTCAGTGAGACCCATGGGTGGACCTTAGCCACAGCTGCAGCTGGGAGTAGAGCCCTGATCCTGCCTCTGTAACTGCGGAGAGGTCAGAAGTGGGACCTCAGGTTTAGCAGGTGGATGGGGCCCTGGTACTGGTGGCCCACTGGTGCTTGGGGGTGTGATATGTATTCCCCAGTGAGTATTTAGCTCCTGTTAGTCTTTTTATCGACTGCCACTCTGCAGTTTGTTTTACAGAAATCCTTTGACGGGATTTAGAGATGACACTTCTTTTGCTGAGGTCAGTGGGACCTCTTATGTCCTTTGGGTCTTCATAGAATCATAGAACCATAGAATTGTTAAGGTTGGAAAAGACCCTTAAGATCATCCAGTCCAACCATTAACCTACTGCCACCAAGTCTACCCTTAGACCATGTCCTCAAGCACTGCATCTACCCATCTTTTAAACGCCCCAAGAGATGGAGACTCAACCACCTCCCTGGGTAGACTATTCCAAGGCTTGATGACCCTTTCAGTAAAGAAGTTCTTCCTAATATCTAATCATCACCATAGCTGTGCTCAAGTATGCTCTAGCAGGGTGCAGGGTGACGTGCTTTCCAAAGTGCTAACACAGCAGTTCCAAAAGTCTGTCGGCCCCCAAACTTCAAAACATGCTATTTCTGCAAAAATCATATTTCATTCACTGCTTCCAGTTCCACCAGTAGGGATTTAAGCTGAACAGGGTGCTGCTTTTGAGGTGCCTTTTTATGGCACAGCGAGTGGTGAAGGCACCGTCACTTGATCGCGTCTGCTTGAGAAACTCAGCAAGTCTCTACCCTGCAAGTCCATGGGACTCGTCAATGAGCCAAATGTCACAGGATCACAGAATGTTAGGGGCTGGAAGGGACCTCAAAAGATGTCATCTTATTCTGGGAGTCAGCACAGAGCAATCGAGGTGTGGGAGTCTGGGAGGTGAGACCGACACGCAGCATAGGGCTGCTGGTGGTGCAGACTGCAGTCCTCTTGGCCCAAACACCAGGAGTGATTCACTGCTACAAAGAGCAGAGAGCACAGATAAGGAACTGCTAGTGCAGATGCAATTTTTAGCAGATTTTGGGCTGTTTTTTCTTATTTCTCTCTTCTAAATTCTGTCCAAATCTCCATTTTAGAGAGGCATCTTTATCAGAAGACACCTGCAAAATGTTCACACTTGTCTAGGTTAAAATACTCCTTCCCTCCCTAGGATAAAATTCTCCTTCCCTCTCACCCCAATAAGGAAACAGTCTGTGATCCGTGGAGCTGACGTGTAGCAGGAGAAGGGAGGGATATGTACAGTCTTGCCATACAGAAAGCATACATTAGGTGTATGTCCCCATACATGGGGCACAGCAATAGCTGCCCTCTGCAACCTTGGAGCAGAAAACACTGTAGCATCTCCCAGAGGTTTTGTCAGGGTGAATCTTAAAGAGGTGGTTCTTCCTGCACACAGCCTGAAAATCAAAGTTCCATCACATCCTGCTCTGCTCCTCAGCTGGAGTACACAGGCGTGTGTCCACTGGAGGTGGGCAGGTTTCCAGCAGGGTAGGACCAAGGCTGTGGTCCACTCCATGCTCCAAGGTTGATGGGAGGAGGAGGAACTGCTGGTGCAGAAGCCAAACAGCATTTTTCTGGCACGGTAAGGTTCAGTGGGATGATTGCTAGGTTTGCTGGAGAGTTGAGAACAGATGGCCACCACTTGCAAAGGGTCTGGCAGCGTTTTTCTCTGCTGCAATGATTTGTCTCCTTTGGAGCTGAAAATGGGAGGTTCTGCCTGGTGCAAGAGGATGTGAGCTGGCCTGTCCATTTCCCTTCACTGGAGAGGCCTCCAAAAAGTTATCCGTGTGGACAACTGTGAGTGTGGAGACAATTCCCTTTTGGAGGGTCCTTGGGGACTTTAGAAAGTCTCAGACATTTCTGGTGTTTCCAAAAGCAGCAGTGGCCTCAGCAGCTGCTATTGATGGAAGGTGTCTGCCCTGAGAGCACCATCTCCTTGGTCCCGTACAGAAAAAGCCAGTCTCCAGTAGCAGCCTGGAGATAGGAGTCTGGCAGTATAATCATGGGGTGTCTTGGCAGGTGGATCTCCCCACAGTCAGGCTGTGCCATAGGCTCATCTGCTTTACTCTGTTTGACCCTTACAAGACATCCAACAGCCCTACTTGCTGGATGCAGACAGTTGCTTGGAGTTGGTGCCTGTTGATCCATGGGTCTACATGTTCTCCTGACTTAATAAAGTTAGTCAGCACTGACAACCAGGAGACCAGTGTCAACGGGGAGCAGTTTGTCACAAGAGATGTGTTTTGAGCCCTTGCACCATCAGGCCAGGAGCTGGCTGCAGCCTGGCAGGGCAGAGCTGGCATTGTGGCTTCCGAGCCCCAGATGTAATGTGGTTTCTGGGTTCTATTTTTAAAACCTAGAAAGCTGCAGCAAAGTTGCTGCTCCCATCTCCTGAGTGCAGTGCTAACCGCTGCTTTCACTGCGCAATGCCGTGGCAGCTTCGGTGTGCCTGAGGAGTGTGGCTGGAGCATCAGCAGGTGACAGAGGGAGTACAGCATCAACTTGCTGCAGGTTTTGGGCCTGATTCCTTTTTAATTTGCTGGACTTGCAGTATCTGAGTATCTTAGCCTCGTTCCTCCCAAAGTATTTTCAAGAGATGGTGTGAAAGGCGACTTGCCCTCTGCACAGTGTAACGCCTTCAAAGTCGTTAATTTTTCAGCCATTTGGTGCATTGCCCCCACATGTTCCTGAACATTGCTGCATTGTGCTGTCTTGGAGGCTGTGGGATCCGGTGTTTGTTTGAGGCCACCCAGGAGTTCTGTGGTGGGGAAAGAGGGACTGAGCACAAGCTTCCCGAGCCTCTGACATACCCTCCGGTATTCAGTGGCTTGGAAACTCTGAGTTTCCCGAGGCAGGCTGGATTGCCTGGAGCAGTTCTGCTGCCATATGCCCTTTCACATGTTTGGCCTGGCTGCTTCAAGAGCAGCTCTTCCTTCAATAGCAAATCAGTTACTGTTCTTGGCTGCTTCTGATAAACTGCTGCGAAGCCCAGCGAGTCAGCGACCTTTGCAGTTCCCTCAGGGCGGTGTTAGCTCCAGTTTTCTGGAAAGGCAGCAGAGCTGAGGACAGCCACTGATGTGTCTGCTTGCAGCAGTGGTGGTCAGAGCCAGCAAGGACTCAAGTGTACAGATTCCCAGACCCTGTGCAGTTGTTGCCCGTGCTGCTTCTCCAGACCCTTCAAAGTTTCAGCCGTGGGTCTGAGCTTCCCAGCTTTCCGTCACGAAAGACAGACATGCCCAAAGCCCAATGGCCAGTTTCTCTGCTGGGTCTCTAAGTGCCACGTTCCTGGCTATGGCCTGAAATGACATGGTGGCCCTGCAGCGCTGCCTGTAATTGTCACTCTGCTTCCTACCGAAATAGCCCCTCGCTGCCCCCACGCAGCCCTGGGCAGCGAGTGCTCTGCTGGAAACGCCACATGCCGCTGATATCATGATGCTTCTGCCTTACAGGGCTGGATCGGAGAAACTCCCTGACCAATGGAGACTCAGGACTGCATTCATCCCCTCCTCAGAAGAGTCTGCCAGACCTCCCCCCTCCAAAGGTATGTATTGCAAGCCCTTTGCTTTTCACTGCCCAGCCCTCAGCCTGGGGATCTAAACACCAGGAGACTTCACTTGTGTCACACACTGTGCAGCATGGCTAAATGGAGAGACCTCTACCCATGTGTGCTACTGAGGCAAATAGTCCTGGTGAGCTTTACTTTTAAAAAATAAGGATAAAATAAAGATTAAGCCAGGGGGGTCTCCAGTGTACAGGTCTCCAGCTGCATGTTTGGTCTTTGTGAATGCTGCAGGTCAGTGTGTGGCTGGTGGAGGTGCCACATCTGGCTGGTGGCCCAGGCAGGGTGGTTGTGCTCCAGGGTGGCTGGGTATCCCAAACTCCTCCATGGTTCCCAAAGCTCACACACAGAGGGAGCAGGCGGCTGTGGGAGCCCTGGGCTTCCCATGCATGTGCTGGAGCATGTGCAACACGGGCTGTATCCCCTGCCAGGGAAACCCACACCCATCACACAGCAATCCAGGCTCGAAGAAGGAAGAGAGTTGCAGTTTTTGAAGAAACCAAGGTGAGGTCAGCTCTTAAATATTGCTTTGGAAATCTCCCCCGAGTTGTAAAGCACCAATGTCCAGGATGCTGGCATGGAGTTACAATAGCCAGAAATCCTCCAGCTGTGGGGTGGTGGGGTGACCTCCAGGCAGCATCAGGATCTCCCTCGCTGGCAGAGCCTTGGACTGGCTGGCTGTTAGCAGAGAAGATCAGGTGAGCTTCTGGCTGAAGTGTTTGCCTGGTGTTGTCCATGCAATGGGTGTTTGTGCCAGGCACCACGCCAGCTGTACAGCACACAGGTCTGTGATGAGGAGTTGCCAGCACTGCAGATGTTTATGTAGGGCAGCTATAAATCTGGTCTAGGTCCAGTTATAAATCTATCCAGAGCCCAGTTCAACACCATCAGCTTACAGTGGGATTTTGTATGGGTGCCAGCAAGCCAGCCCAGCTGTCCTTGAGAGACAGGTCATCTTCAAGACCCCAGATGTTGCTATTCAGTAACAGATCCAGCAGATTGACACTCCCACACAATTTGGTGTCATCCACAAACTTATTGAGGGTGCACTCGATCCCCTCATCCAGATCATTTATAAAGATATCAAACAGGACCAGCCTCACACCGAGCCCTGGGGAACAGCCCTTGTGACCTGCCACCAGCTGGATTTGACTCCATATGTGGTTTCACTATGTTTTCTGTGGCTTGGTGGCATTAAGGAACCCTGTGGTGTTGCTCTACACTTGCCTTTGGAGGCACAGGAGGAACTTGGTGATAAAGCTCTGCCCAGCAGCTTGTCCCTGGTATTCACTGTCACCAGCAGTCACTGGGCAACCCAACAGTGGTGGCCCAGTTGGATCCCACTAATTTCTTTGGATTTGTCCCAAAGCAACCTTTAACAATGAGTCCCATGGGCTATGACTCAGATATTGGTGTCCTTTCATCTGCCAGCTCTGCTGCTTTCTGCAGCCATTCACTGAGAAAGTCACGGGGTGCGGACGCGGATGCCCAAGGTGGTTTTATTTGCATGCTCCGTTGTGCCATAATGCACCAGGCAAATGCTCTGCCAGGGCCAGCCTGGGTTAGATAACACAGCATGTGCTCTTTGACTTAAGCTAGAGACAAAGCAACTCCACCCCTTTGGGAAAGAGAAAAAATAACTTCTGGGACAGCTGAGGTGCAGTCCCACCTAGTCCCTGTTGGCTTCCATTGTCTGTAGGAAACAAAACAGAGCAGCCCCTTTCTCCTCCTCCCCTCCTTCCCTGACACTTGTGGGATGGTGTCAAATAAACCCACAGAGTTTCTTTGTGTAGGCAATTTGTTTATGGTCGTAGCACAGCGTGAGCTGGCTACATGCAGGAGGCCACCACAGACGGCAGTTACAGACACAGTTCCTGGCCAGGGAAGGGATTAAGTAAAACTTTGGAGTAGTTTGGTTTATTTTTATTTCTTTAATTGAACACATTAGGACAAGTTCCTAAATCTTTCAGTGTTTGGAGGCAAGTGTTTTCCAGCAGTGTGTCCTACGTGGCTCTGGACAGCAAGCTCAGAGTCTGCTCACAACATCTGCCAGACCCGCACTGGAAGTTTTCATCCAAGACGCTTGAGAAGTTTGTGAGGTTGGCAGATCCACGTGCAGCTGGACCATCTGGGAGCAGAGAACGAGATTTGGGGTGGTGTGGTCAGGGCACCTAGCTCCCACAGTCTCAGTAGCATTGCCCCTTTGTGGGCAGTTGCTGGCCAGAGCATCTTTCCCTTCAAAGCTTCCTTCCTACTTGTGGCCAGCAGTACCTGTTGGTGGAAATATCCAGGGTAGCATGGACAGCTTGGAACCTGCATCTGAGAGTGCTGGCAAGACTTGCAAAGGGGCTGATCCAGCCTTAGACTGCTCTGCAGTGCTGGTGCCCAGCTGGCCCCTCTTCTCCAGACCACCAGGAGCAATTGCATGGGCTGGCAGGAAGGAACGTGCGTGATCCATGACCTTCAGTGTTGCTGTCTCTGCAGAGAGAGACCTGCTCTTCTGCCTGTCCTCCTGGGAGGAGCAGGGCTTTAGCCCTGCACACAGTGAACATCCAGTCCAGGGTTTGCACAGGTCTCAGTCAGAAGGCAGTTGAAGCCTTGTGAGCCAAAGTATGCTGCTGTCAGATGACTGTGTGTGGCTTGACCTGGGCGAGGAGAGGGGACACCTCACTGGGGAATGGGAGGACACTGCTGTCGGATCATGATGGGAGAGGTGGGATGCCATGGGTTTTGAGAAGAGCTTGAGCTGTGTGCCCATCTTATTGTGATCTTCATCTCTGCTGTCTCACATTCAACAGCCTTGTGAATGACCTGAAAAGCAAAAAGGTTGTTTATTAGCTTCACTTTCCCCCACCCCCTCCTCGTGTGTTGGTATTTCTAAGGGATCAAGGCACTGGTTTTCCTGCCAGCCCTTGCTTGTGTTTAAGGAGGGGTTTGGCAGGCACCACAGGGATTTTCCAGTCCTTGGACTCTTTTCAAAGGCTTGTTTTCCATCAGGGTAGTTTATCCATTTCCTTGGGTTTTTGCTCACAGCCCAATTAAAGATTCCCGATATAGTTCCTAGACCAGAGAGTTTTAGCTGATGGTTTGCTATCAGTCAGAGGCTTGGAGACACAACCAGCAGCACCTTGGGCTATGCTTTTCAGGGCAAAGCCATGAGTGCACTGTGTCTGCCCTTCTGGCTCCCTGGTACAGTAATCAATAGCACAGAGGATCATTCCCAGTTACAAGGGCAACCTGAGGAGGGTCGGTGCAGCAGGCAGAAGTCCCAGTTCACAGTGAGGCTGATGGGTTGGAATTGGTGCTTTTGAGGAAATGCCTGGGTTGATCTTGCCAGCACTTTCAGCAAAATTATAAAAAAATTAAACATTAAAAATATTAAAAAATAAAAATTAGTGATGCAATCATACAATTTCAAAGATCTTCTTCCTATTTGAGCTAACTGTACACTGGAAATCCTCAACAGTCTCTTTCTTCCCCATCACCTCAGCTGGTTCACGTGAGGACTGGTGCACATATCATAAAGGTCACATCCATAGGATGCACTGAAATGAAAAAGGAAGAAAGAAGGGTGCCCCATGGTTTTCAAGCATCTATTTTTACCTTAAAGCATTTATTTATTTATTTTGCAGATTCCTGAAACAAAACAACCTCCAATTCCCAAGATCGAATCCCCAGAGGGATATTATGAAGAGGCTGAGCCATATGATGTCTCTGTAAATGGTACATAACTCTCGGGAAGGGAGGGGGTGGTGGTGGTGGTGGTTCCAGTGGGAGATGGAGGACCTGAGGTTTATGAGAATGGGTATATAAAAGTGCAGACATTTCTTACAGCTTGTGTGATAAATTTGTTTTCTGATGTTGATATATTCAATATTACAGATCTAATGCTAGTTGGAAAGTAAAGGCTAGTCAACTACTCAGATTTTTAAGTTTCCTGTAGAAATAAGTAATATGCCTGGGTTAATATTACTAAAATACTACAAGTCCTTGTGGATACTCTTTGTCTTGATGGTTTTCTGTTAGATATGCTGTAGTCAAATGCAGGTTGCTGTTGAGTGAGTAGTGAAGCTGTGGTGGCTTGCATTCATGTCCTAGTACTCTAATCCTTCCTTGGGGGCTCAAAATTTGTGACTCTTTTGGTCTGTTAGACATGATAACTATTTTTATAACTGGCTGTTTATTCAGCTCTGTCTCCTGTGGCAGTTTAACCATCTGTAAACTCAATTTTAAAAGCCATGCTTCATGTGTGGGGACAGCTCGTGGGTTCCCTCTGTGCGCACTTGTTCCCCGTCTGGGTTGACACCTCCCAGTAACACCCTCAGCAGTGCCTCCAATACCTGTCCCCACAGGCTCCACACCCCTCTGGGAACTGCATGCAGGCTGAGCTCCCCAACTCTGTTTTTAAGATTTATTCTTGCATCCTTCTGTCTTCAGTGATCACCCTTCATGAGAGATTACCTTCCTCTGATCTGATAGCAGAGCTGATCTTGTCATTACTTGATAATCCATTTAAGACCAAATGAGACAGATTATATCTCTCTGCTGCCAAAGCAGATCTGTGCTCATCACCCCCAACTGCAGCAGAGTGGGGTGCAATGATACATGTGGCGTTGGGCAGAGGTCTGTGGGGAGAATCAAGGCAAGCAGAGAAGAGTTAAAGGGTAAAAGATGTGGATCTAAACCCTTGACTGCTGAATCTGAGCTGTCCATGAGAGAAACTGAGTTCTCTCCAACCTCAGTGTGCACCACTGGGTTTTGAAGCTCCCTGGCAGGAGAGCTACTGCTTGAAGTGGCCCAGGGTTGGTGTATCCAACCAGCCCTCACTGCATGTGTACACCTCATGCTTCAGGGCAGCTCGTAGCTCAGTGTGGGTCACAGTCTCACAACAGCTTGGGAGTTACAGTGCTAAACAAAAAGGGGAGATGCAGAAAGATCTCCATTTCCCTGAACCATCCTGTTTCAGCTGTACATGCATTACAGTGGTGAACAAGACCGTGACCAGCTTGGGTGGAAGAGGTGCAGGCTCATCCCAGGCAGGGTGAAATGTGCCATTTGTTGCAGAGGAGAGGTCCCCCCCATTTTACCATGGGTACCTAGGTGCCAGCTCAGTTGTGTGCAAACCCTCTGGGTTGTTTGGCCGTGGGCAGGGCAGAGAGGGATGAAGCCTTCCTGCAGGTAGGGCAGCACAGGGCATTGCAGCTTCATCCTCTTGCCTGCACTGTAGAATAAATGGACAGGTTTTTTTCCCCTGCTGCACACTGGATAACATGCTAAGAGCCATGGCATGTGAAGAAAGAGACTGGATTATCTGGAATGCAGCCATGGATCCATGTGCCAGAAAACCCAGGTTATGTTCCCCAGGCAGCTCCATAAGCTCACGTTTCGCTGAGAGCCTTGGCTGGCAGGAGCGATAAGCACACACCCAGCTTAAACCTCTGCTCTCCTTGGTAACCTGCTGCTCAGAGATGTAAATACACCCCAGCAGCCACTGAAATCCAGCCCAGTCAGATGCCTAAGGAAGGTAGAGATCAGAGCCCTTCAAGCATGGTCAGAAAAAGGGAGAAAAGCCCCATTTGGTGGGAGCACTGTTGGAATGGGGCAGTCTGTGGCTGCTATGAACTGGTTTGACCAGTGTGTCCAACTAAGCAGCATCGTAGCCCTAAGCAGAGATAGGAGCCCATGAGGCAAGCACCTTACCACAGAGGTGTGTGGTGCCTTTGGCCCCTGTGACAGTTTGGCTGCCAGTCCCCTCTGCAGGCCCCAGCAGGTCCCTTCTCAGAGACAAACCTCCTGGTGTACTACAATGGTGATGACTTGTGAGGTGGTTTCTGTGAGAAGGGAGTCTCACATCCACTGTGTCACCGAGCCCCAAGTTGGAGGGGGTGCCCTGGGCAAGTGGGAAGGAGGAGCAGAGAGAGATGGGGAGCAGCAGGTCCGTGGCAGGAGGAGGCCGCTGGGGACTCAGGAGAGGGTGATGCCTGGCATGTTGTGCAGAGGGCAGGCTGGGAAGTGCTGGTGTCCTCATTTGCCTTGAGAGATCACGCCTCAAGTCAAACGGTGCATAGGCAAACCTGGTCCCATCTGTTGACTGTACCAATGCAAAACTGGGATCCCCTTCCCTTTGTTGTCCCTTTGCCTTATCAGATGGCTCTGGTACCCTGTGCCTGCCCTACATGGAGTGATGCTCTTTGCTAGCAACTACCTTGGTGTGACTGCTCAAGAGCAGTCTGGACAGTGGGTTTATCCTGGCCAAAGCTGCTAAAACCTGACCCCAGTAGACCCTCAAGCCCTCTGTGCTCACCCCTCTCTCCCACAAGCTGGGTAGGGAAGGAGCTGGAGGTCCAGGGAGCTACTTGGTGGCATTTCTGACAGAATTGTGGCCTAAGCCCTGGAAGACGCCCACATGTCTCCAAACAAAAGGGCGTAGTGAAATCAAACAAAAATAGGAACATCACTAAAATTAGTGAGTGCACTGCCAAGAAAGGACATCAAAGCAAGCCTCCAGATGGGCTGAGGAGATAGAGGATTCCTGCAGCCTCAGAGGTGGGACTGTGAGGCAGCATAACAAACCATGGATGAATTAATTAAAATCAAGCAGGTGGGCGAGTCCACTGGGTCTCCGGGTCCCTCTTGCATCAGCAGATTCCTGCCTCTCTGCTGCAGATGCCTCTGCCTTTCGTTTCACAGCTCCTACAAATGCTGTTGCTTCCCTTTCCTCTTGGGCTGAAATGTGATAAACCGTTATCATCCTCATCCTCTGTTGCATCTGTATGTGTGAAGGGTGCAATAAGGAAGAGTGAAGACACAAGGGACAGCATGGCTGCCAACTGTGCAGTCACTATTCTGGCAGAAGCAGCTGCCCTGGCTGGTTTTAATTCTGATGATGATGATTGTGTTTTAAAGGGAATTACCTCATTTGAGGGGTGGGTTGAAAGTGTTGTCCCTGTTGGAAGTCTCACCGTAGGGTGCGCTTCTCCGCTGGCAGTGGGAAGAGGACAGGACAGCCTCACCAGCCAAGGGAGGAACGTGGGGCTGAGCCCAACTGATGCCCTTGTTGTCTGCATTTGCTTGTCTGTGACTTTCTCTCTGTTTCCCTTTCTCTTTCCTTTTGACTGTGCAGGTCTTTTTGGTAGGCTTGCTGCGGCTGGACCCAGGCCAGGGTTGCAGGTTACTGAGGGAGTTATTTATGCCACAATAACGATGGGTATGGCATGCTTTCCAAACCTGAAGTGACCTTTAATGGGTTTTGTTGTTTGTTTGGGTTTTTTTAAAACCTCAGTTTTAGCAAAGATGATCGGATATCTCCCTCTGGCATTGGCCATTACATGCATGGAGGTAACCACCTCTCCCCTCTCTCTGTCCACGCTGAATCTATGCAAGGTGACGTTCTTTGTTCATTCTGCATGCTCAAGATGACAATGACGAGAACTTTCCTAGTGTTTATTCCCCTGGTTGTGGTGGTTGATATGGAGTTGATATGTGGTAGCCCTGGCTGTACTGACAAGTAGCTGTTAAGCAAAAGTTGTAGGTGCTGTGCTGAGGCAGAGAAAATTCTGGTGCACGGGATGGCTGGAGCTTCCTGCGTCACACTATTGATTTAGCTCCCTGAGGAGACAAACAGGAAAGCAGAGGTGGATCTAGACAAGGACATCCCAGGACATGGCTGCCACTGAAGTCACCTCAATGAGAGGATGAAACCATGCTCTGCTTCGAGTAGGTAGAAATGAAGACCTTGTACAGCAGTGCCTGAGCTGTAAGACTTGGGATGGAGGGAGCTCCAGTAGTGATGGCAGTGTTGTCTTGAGTCACTCAAGCAAGGTTTGTCCCAGCTTGCCAACTACAGGGCCTGGAAAACTTTTCATTCTGAAGCTGTAGCCGTGTCACTGGGGCAGCAATGCTGCAGCTCTGGAAGCAGAGAAGAGCTCATAAGGTACTTCAAGTTGTGGTTGATGCACAAAAGAGCATCCAGGGCCCATGCTGAGAGCATGGAAGAAAAGTGGTGCTCACTCAGGAGAAAGATGGCAGCCTGAGCCATAAGGCCTAGGTGAGGGGCACCAGAAACACCCAAAAAGTGGCTGGAGGGGCAGTTAGCAATAGCCCCATGTTCTTAAGGAGAGATTTAAAAGATGATGTTCCCTTAGGTATCCTTGCTACTGCTGCATAAGGAAGGGTCCCTAGCAGTGCAGTCGTTCAGTTCCTTGGTATTTCTAAGGATGAGAAACCTCAGCACTTTTACTCCAACTGAATTGCTGTCCAGGCTGCCTGTGGACAAGCTCTGCACAGTGATACTGCCGGGTGTGTGTGGGGGGGGTGTCTGTAATGTTTTCCCATAAAGGATGGACAGTCCAGTATGTTGAGAGTATGGTGAGCCAGTAGTGTGATGTCAGCACCACTCAGAGACTTCTAAAGGGAGTATTTGCTTTTTAATAACTTTGTTTAATTCCTGGAGCTTTGATCACTTGTGGGATGTTATAGATTGAGATTTCCCCAGAGGAGACTGAGGATAAGGCTGTAGCTTTGTTACTGCATGTCAGTCCCTTTTTTTTTTAAGAACAAATAAACCCAACTTAAGGAATGTTCTTCAGTGTGTCAGTCCCTGCTGCTGCTGCTGCTTTTTTTATTTTTTTTTATTTTCCCTCTTCTTTCTGTCTGCTTTCCCTCTGTCTGTTTTGCATCAATCCAAATGTTACTTTTACATGAACATTCAGACTTGAGAATAAAAGTTAGCTTAAATTCTGGCGAGAGAATCTCAACAATATTCCTCCATCCTGTTTGGTAGGACAAGAATCCAAAACTCTATACAGATGCTGCCCAGATCTTACCACCTTGCTATGTGAGCTCACATTGTGAATGAGCCATACTGCAAACACCAGCAGAACATTGAAAATCCCCCTGCAGTCAGTGGGAACTTGGAGTGCATTAGAGGTGGCTATTGAAAATCCCAAGCCCCCTAACAAAGAAGCAATCCACTTAAGATTGAATGTGAAAAATGTGATTGCTGTTTTTTTTACAGCTGGCATTTAGGACTAATTTTTGCTGCTGCAACATTGTATGACTTCAAAGCCCCTTGCTGTCCTTTAGATGCTGAGAGAGAGACCTGTTAGCCCAGAGAGGGAAAGTGGAATGGCATCTCGTATACAACAGATCGTTGCTTGCTGCATGGCCTCACAAATACCATTTTTACTTCTGACATTCAGAGGACAAGGGCTGATTGTAGCTTGCTGTTGCCTGAAAAAGTGTGATTGTTTGGCTTGAAGTGGAAAGTAGAAAAAGCATCTTTGGGTGGAAAAAAAGCAGTAAACATCATAAAATGTCTAAGGGACTGTTCTCAAACTTGTGGTCAACCGAGAAGTGTCTTCTGAGTGTCTTCTGACTAAGACTATTAGGCACAAAACATTGCAATGAGTTTAATACTGTGCTAGAAAGAAAAACAGATCTACGAGTGTTATTTTCCAATTGATTCCCTCCTCTAGGAGAGCCTCAAAAGACACATCTCTACCCTGGAAGCTTTTGCATGTGTGAGCATGGCTGAGGTGAGCAGGAGGCCCAGAGCTGTCCTAGGAATGTATCTAATGTAAAGCTTTGCTTTTGTTACAGAAGATGGTGAAGCCATTAGTAGCTCCTATGAATCTTATGATGAAGAAGAGAGCAGCAAAGGCAAGTCAGCCACCCATCAGTGGCCATCAACAGAGGCCACCATTGAGCTGATGAAGGACGCCCGCATCTGTGCCTTCCTGTGGAGAAAGAAGTGGCTGGGACAGTGGGCAAAACAGCTGTGTGTCATCAAGGACACCAGGTTGCTGGTGGGTAGATCCTCCACTCTCTGCCTAAAATAACCTGGGGAGGGAAGTAGCAGCTCAGGCCAGGTTAAGTACTTGTCCAAACAAAGTACCTCTAAAAGTAATGTTTCAGAAAGCATGTCGCAGAGAACTGGGGGTCTCATTCCATTTTCAGAAGGGACGTGGGCATGGAGCTGCTGAGGCAACACAAGGGCACATCTTTGGCCAAAATCTCAAACTCCCAGAAGGCCTAAAGATGTTGTTTGGGGAAATTTTCTGAAGTGGCTAAGCAGAAGGAATGCTTGTCCCACTGACTAACTACATACTTGACCCTCTAGCGGTATGTATATTCAGACTGTATGTTCATATACATAGACATGTATCTCTCTCTATACAGGCTTGTCCTTTTTGTAGCCTTTGTAGAGGTGGCAGCTTTGTAGGATCTATAGGACCTTTTGTGTTCTGTGCACTTAATGTGTGTACACTGAGCCACTTCTAGGGCTGAGTTCAAGTCAGCAAGCAAAGAGGGATGACTCGTCCTTGGTTTCTTTCTTACCTGCCCTCCCATCTTCCTTCCCAGTGCTACAAGAGCTCCAAAGACCACAGCCCTCAGCTGGACGTGAACTTGCTGGGCTGCACTGTTATTCACAAGGAAAAGCAAGTGAGGAAGAAAGAGCACAAGCTGAAGATCATCCCCATGAATGCTGACGTCATTGTGCTGGGGCTGCAGAGTAAAGACCAGGCAGAGCAGTGGCTCAGGGTCAGTGGCGCCTTTGGGGCTTGCCCTTCTGGTGCTCCCATGATTCTATGCTGGCTTTGCTTGGAGACTATATCTTATCTCAGTCCTGTCCTTGCGTGCACTGGCTCCCTTCCTCACTGCAAACCGTATACAAATACACCACTTCATTTTCATGTCCTGGGATAGCTTCTTCCTGCAGCTCCCTCCTCTGCCTTCTCTGTGCAGGAGGCCACGGAGGGACCTCCCAGCCCAGCTGCTGCAGCAGGAGGATGTCTGGAGTGGGTGCCCAACACAAATTGGCTGAGGACACAGGGAGGTGTGGCCCTTTCCCTGAGATGACAGCAGAATGAGCCTTCGAGGAGCCTGGGGCAGCATCGGGGCTGCAAGGCGCCTTTGCTGGCGGCCTCTCCCTGGCTGACTCAGATCTTCTGCTGGCTGCCTGCTGCGACCCCAGCAAAGTCCTTGGGGTTGCAGGGAGCATAAACCATGGGGTCTCTCTGCCTGGGTGGAGGAGAAGTATCGATCCTGTTATTGCAGCTCTTTCACAGGCTATGGCTTCCCCTTCCATACAGGTAATACAGGAGACGAGTGGTCTGCTGTGTGAAGGAGGCGGTGAAGGCAACCAGTACATCCCAGATTCGCAGCGTCTCAGTTACCCAAAGGTACAGAGAGAACTAGCACACCAGTTTTTCCACCCTGTTCCTTTAAAAAGTAGTTGTAGGTTCAGTAAGTTTATCTGAGCAAAAACTGATATGAATGTAACCAGACCCGTTCTGCCGAAAAGGAGCTTTATTGGAACAATCTTCATTTTCCTTTGCGATCTTAATTTGGTTGCCACATCTTTCCCCCCCAGACTGATTTGGCACTGGGTTCTCCTCCCCACAGGGCAGCAGCACTGTCTCATCCATCAGTGTGGTTGTGCTCACCGAGAGCCTCAGAAGGGACACAGACCCTTGGTCACTAGGGCTTAGGCCAGTTTTTAGTCCAGGTTTAGGTGACAATCCCCTTGTTCCACAACACTGGGAGGAGAAAGAAACCTTCATAAATCTCTGGAGGCCACCCAAAATTGAACTGTTTAAGCACTTGGTCAGTTCTTCTGCCCATACCCTCCTATGGGAACTAGCAAAGGCCCCCAACAGCCAGGCTGCTGGGCAGGAGGCCATAGGGTGACACCGTGTCACCTCAGAGGCAAGCCCAGCTGGGATGGCTCATGTGCTGGATCTGTTCATGTGAGGCTGAGAAAAAACAGTGAGGGCAAGGCGTGAGTGAGCAGGCAGCAGGCAGGGGTTGTCTGTGTGAAAGCATCTCCTGTGGAGAGGGTGGGACCTTGTAGATGAGGAGGGGTGAACAGGCACTTGTGGGTGGTGGCTGGAGGAAGGGGTTACGTGCATCTGTGGAGCTTGTGTCTGATGCTTGTTGACAGGTGGAGGTATCCGAGAGGTACTCTGCAGCCTCTGAGAGCGGGAGCAGCACGGATGGCCACCCAGAGATGGCTGAGATAAAAGATGGTAAAACTGCACCCTGGGAATGAGGGGGAAGTGGGCCATCGACCCTGTGTGTGTGGTGGGATTTCTGTAGTGTGTCCTGCTACTGCCACCCCAAACTGACCTAATGCAGGGCAAAAGCTACATGGGAATTGACTCCCTATAAATATGATTGCAGTGCCTTTATCCATAGTGACAGGTGGATTTGGGGGTTTATCAACAGTGTGATGCCTGTCCTACCACACAGATCCTGTGTGACTCTGGGCAAGACACTTTGGGACAGTTTGACAAGGCATAAGTCTAAGGGACTTTCTAAGTCGAAGTGACCTTCCTCAGAGATGTCTGTGGAAAAACTTGTGAGTTCCTGTGTGAAATGGTGAGCTGTCTCCAGGGGAGAGTTACACCTTCATACTAGGGAATCCCACTCTGGGCTTTAAGTTCCAGTTTCCATCTAAAAGATGGAGCAGGTAAGTACATTTTAAGAGGAGATATTCTGTTAGAAGGATGGTGGGACCCATCTACATATGAGAGTAAGAGAAGAAGAAATCCATGCTGAGGACTCACTGGAGACACCCAACAGAAGAACTTGATTGCTGAGTCCCTTTACATCATGACTTCATCATTTTGTTATGCTAGAGAGAAAGAAGACCTGGACTAAAACCATTCAGTTTTAGGTTTCTTATCAGGAATCCCCAATGACTACACAGCCATAGTCATATTCTTGTACTGACTTATGTGCTTAGTGGGCAAAGCTGAAGATGTTCTCTGGGCATAGGCTTTCCACCTCCTCACCTTGAGTCCCTCCTTTAAAAAGGAAAATACTTGGAAGGCAGTAAATATTTACGGGTGATGTTTTTAAATCGAATTCTCTGTAGCGTAGGAAGGTGATGAGAGGTTGTCCCCTGCACAGGACATCTGCAGACAGCCTTCCCACAGCTCCAGCAGCGACTGGCGCTCCGTCAGTCCTAACCCAAGTTCAAAGCAATATAGATTGTCTTCAGCAAGTCACTGATATTGCTGGTGCCCAGCAATCATCTGTGCTCATCATCTTCCTGAGCTGTGGTCTGTTACAGCCTGTCCCCGAGTTGCAGGTTTGCCCTCTGTGAGGGGTGTGTGTGCTGTGGAGCTGGTGGGCGCAGGAGGGCAGCACAGGCAGCTTCGGGGCAGGGCACCCAGCTGGGACAGTGTCTGGCTGTGGGTTGGGAGAGCCACACATGTCTTTTTCTCTTCTGGTAGTTAAGAAGAAGGGCACGACCGGCCTGAAACTGAGCAACCTGATGAACCTTGGAAGGAAAAAATCCAGTTCCCTGGATAGCCCAGAAAGATCCCTGGAGACTTCCAGTAAGTGGCCACATGAACTCCCCTGCACGAACTGGTCTCAGGGATGGATCTCAGCACCAGGCATCATCATCCTCCTCCAAAGCCCACATGCCAGGCTCTGTGCTGGAGGAGACAAGAGGCCACAGTCTTCTTGGTCTGTGCCAGTAAATCCAAACACATTGTGGTGCCTCTTGCACCTTAAGGTGACTGTGTGGCTTACAAGGGTGGGTAATAGCTCGTGGGACAACCCAGTGCCCTACTCTGGGCCCATTCCAACAGTTCCATGTCCTTTCTGTGTTGAGGACTCCAGAATTCCAGGTGGGGTCTCATGAGAGTGGAGTAGAGGGGAAGAATCATCTCCCATGACCTGCTGGCCACACTCCTTTGGATGCAGCCCAGGATATGGTTGGCCTTGTGGTCTGTGAGCATGCACTGTCGGTTCACATTGAGATTCTCATCCACCAGCACCCCCAAGTCCTTCTCTGCTGGGCTGCTCTCTATCTCATCATCTCCCAGCCTGTACTGGTGGCAAGGATTGCCCTGACCCAGGTGCAAGACTTTGCATTTGGCCTTGTTGAACTTCATGAGGTTCACATGGGCCAACATCTCCAGATTTACTCATCAGACATCCCTGTGCACACAAATGAGTTTGGATTCCCTCCCCCTGTGCGGTGGAAAATATGCTTAAGTCACCTGGTTCTGTTTGCAGGTTACCTGAACGTGCTAGTGAACAGCCAATGGAAGTCCCGCTGGTGCCAGATAAAAGATGGTCACCTCCATTTCTACCAGGACAAGAACAGAAGCAAACTGGCTCAGCAGCCTCTGAGTTTGGCAGGTTGTGAAGTTATCCCAGAGCCAAGCCCTGACCATCTCTACTCCTTCCGCATCCTGCACAATGGGGAAGAGCGGGTCATTCTGGAGGTAAGGTGTATAACTCCAAGCATGTTCTGCTTTAAGTCATCAGCTTAGATGGTTTAGTAGGCCTAAACGCTGGTGAGCTCCTCCAGAGGAACTCCCAGCTGAACAAAACAGATCCTGACCTGTGGGACTTTGGTTCTTTGCCTGTGGTCATCTAGGAGGTGTCCCACCTACCTGGTAATCTAGGCTTGCTCTGATGCTGGTGCTTCCAGCGGACCATTCAGCCTTCATCTTAGGTGCTCATCTTAGGATGGGATGAAGGGTCCTCTGGAGGTGCCCATCTCTCTCCACTGACTATAGGATAAGCTTGGATGATTATTACATGGTGTGAATTTCAGATTATTCTTAGCTGAGAGAAACGCCTCTTCAGGGATTTAAGTCTGTTTAGGAGGAACAGAGAGCTTCATCTTCTGAACCGTGTCCCGAGGCTATGGGTCATGCATCTGAAGTAGACTGACCACAGATCTCCCCTGAAAGTGCAAGTGAATCCCTCTCCATCTGTTACTTTCCTTTCCTTGCATCCAGGACTGCTTATCTCTAATCCTAGCTCTGTCTGATGACAGCATGATTATAGTAGGTGGTGGACAATGTGAGCAATTTCCTGTATTTTTCCAGTGGGTGGAATATTTAGAACTACATGACTGACTTTGAGTGCCTGCCATGAAGTACGAAGGTGTTTTTGTTTAGCTTTTGATTCAGGGTATGTCTGTGCCTAAGAGAGTTTTGCATAATTACAGATGTGAAGAAAAGGTGCTGAGAAAACTTATATTTTGTGAATGGAAGAATCTGTATTTTGCTGGGATGTCAGACTCAGTGTACAGACTGGCTGGCAGGCTTCCCAGGGACTGAAGCCTCTGCTAAATAAAGCAGATTGGAAGCTTAAAATACACCCTCCAGTTTGGGATACACTTGCCCTGAGTTTTTACTTTGTGCTTACTGCTGTAATGCCTCGAGTTAAAGCCAACCACATAGAAGTGGCTGCATCGCCCACTTCTTGCTTCAGGTAGAAGCCACCCCATGCCTGGGAAGCACATGTGGTGCTTTGCTAGTGCTGACTTTAAGGCACCCCAGCTGACTCTTTATTTTGTAGAATGTCAGACTGCAGCTGGGAATTGGGTACCAACCGCGTTAAAGCGAGGGGCTGGCTTTGAAGCTATTCTCTGGTCCCACTTTAAACTCCTCCCTTCCCCTCTCTGCTGTTCGAAGAGCTCTGGAAGGGCTCTGGGCTCTGGCAGAGGACCTCACAGGCTCCTAGGTGTGTTCGGGTCTCCTTGCACAGCCATCTCATTGCTGCGCTCTGCTGGTGCAAAATAAAATCCACACACTTTCCCCTCCAAAGCCCGCTCCCCACCAGCATCTTTAGCCTCGGAGGCTTCTCCTCTTGCAGGCAGCCCAGTTATCATCCCTGGCAGGAAAATGCAGACTGACTAGAAATTTTAGGCCGGAGTTAAGTGCATTCATGTACCTCCCAAATTTGCAAATCAGCCCATGTTTGGAGCAGTACTTCTGCTGCACTCCTGGGTTTAGTACAGTGCCTGGCAGTTCACCTTTCCCCTTGCAAGCCCAGGGGACTGCCAGCGTAGCCCCCTGCCCACGGCTAAGGCAGCACCTGCCTCGGAGCAGGGAAAAGCTGCTGCTGCAACCCCTGCTCTGTCTGTTCACCTCGTAGGCAAAGTCCTCAGAGGAAATGGGCCACTGGCTGGGCCTCCTCTTGTCCGAGTCAGGATCGAAAACAGACCCAGAGGAATTCACCTACGACTACGTGGATGCTGACCGGGTCTCCTGCATTGTGAGCGCTGCAAAGAACTCCTTCTTGTACGTC
>VXBZ01000171.1:273200-312081 GCA_013399135.1 Heliornis fulica | reverse complement strand
CAATTCCACTACTGTGCTTAGCAATATCACTAACACAAGAGATAGATTAGTGTTGCCCTCCCTTCACACTAATAAAGGATAACAGTATCCTGTATCCTCAGATGCAGTATCATCATACATAACTCTTCACACTGATGATATCAATTTAAGGCACCCAAACCTTTATACAGCATTAGAAAGACTAAGCATTTACTTCTGCAGTGAAACTAAAGTGGTAAGTTTCAATGTACTGAATGCTTTCTTCTGAAGAGAAATGGTGACTGTATAGAGGAGGGAATAACCTCCCCCCCCCTCGCCTTACAGTAAGTAGCACAATATCACAAAACCAGGACATATTTAAACTCTAATTGCAGAAGTGTGAAAAAGGGGGAAAATTCTCATATCAGTGAGTATTATGCCTTACTGTGATAGTTTCCCAAGAAAAATGTGTACTGAAGGGCAAATGCACATGTCTCAATCCATAATATTCCTCTTCAAGGAGCTACAGTGAACAGCATGGGAAAATGCTCCGGACAACTACCAGCTAGAAAGAATGGCTTTTTTATTTAAAAATGGCTACAAGCCATTTTAAATAAGGACATATTTAGTATTTATGCATAAATATGTGCACACTTTCTAACTTGAAACGAGAAATTTTATTAGTTGTTAAAACCCACTGATTATGTTTTGTTCTATCTAAAGGTGATTAGACAGGAGAGAGGAGGAAGACAGCTGTTCTCAATGCATACGTAACAGTAAACTGTGCCTCTTTAAACACTGCCAAAGTGACTGCATTCGGTGAGTACTTGTACTAAACACATAGAAAAGATTCTCTGAACAGTTCTGGCTGAAGCATGAGCCTCAGCTACTATCTCATTTGCTCTGAAACTTACGGCCAGATCTATTACTGCAGAGTTCTAATTGGTGAAAGGCTTCTAATGAGGCAGAACAGATCACAGGACCACAGGTTATCACAAGACAAAATAATCTTCCCTTTGTTATGACTAATTATGCCTGTTGTCTGTTTACTTAGGTCTGAGAACATAAGTCCTGAGGACCTAAGTCCTGCAGTCTCCTCAAGCCAAGATTAACTGGGTTAACTATGGAAGAACAGAGTGGTAAACATACAGGGCTAGAAAGGGTTGTGTTTGGCTACTGTATTGGACTGGCTACCTGACTTGATGTGACAAGTCAGGTAGCCAGTCCAATGCTGTTGGAATATGGCTCCACAAGCTTTGCTATTCAAAACAATGAGGTTATTTGTGGAAATATACAGTGTCACTGCAACTGCTGTGGACAATTTTTCAGGGAACACATTGCTGGGAAAGCAAGGCAGCCAGCCTCATTGTCACAGCAAAATGATTTGTACTCTGTAGCAGACATGCACAGAAATTGAGTTTATCCGGCCCTAATTTGGTCAATCGTGCCTTAACTAATTTCTGATATACACCAAGTAGATGAACTTACTCACTTGTCCTTTAGCCCTGAGTTAAGTACAGAGAGTGTTCTGAACTGCATGTACCAGGCTCAGTCACACTTCAGAAGATCCGAGCTCTAAAACAGCCATGGGACGCTAGGACAGGCAAATAATAGAAGCAGGGAAGCATTCACATCAAAGCTAAATCCTTGATTATTTCTATTTACCAGCTGCTGTAAATAGATGATCATGAAAGTTTTAATACCATGAATTGTCTTACTCAGCAGGCTGGTGTCAGTCGAAGAATTTACATACACTGAATTAAAAGGTAAAGACAACTGCAAGAAATTGCCGAGATAACACAAAGGTTTCATGGATCCACAACAGTTAAACATACTAGCCCTGAAAAATCAAAGCTTTTGTTTCTAATTTCAATAAAAGTACCTTTTGAAGTTTTATTTGGGAAAGAAATGCAGTCAACAGATATCCAAAAGACTAGAAAAAATAATTCAAATCATTTTTAACCATAAGAATGTACAACAGTCCTCGTATAGTCCTTAGGGTGAGCAGAACAATTCATCATACTGTCATTTATCCATTTAATATTACCAATTCAATCCACCTCAGGAACAACTGATAACTTCTGCATAACCTATGCCAGGCCCAGCCAAGTTGCACTTTGTTATAATGGTAGCAAATGCTTGAATTTAAAAAAAGGAAAGAAAACTATGTAGATTTCTACCTACTCTGTCACTGAGAACAGCAGCATACGAACTTTCCCATGCACTTCAGTGAGGAAGCCAGGAGGCAGCCTCTCCTCTCATCCACGCTCCCTTCAACATCTTCACTCGCACAACTCCTGAAAGCCCCCCTAGGTTTCCTTCAATTCACTTTCCCTGGAGCAAACCCTACCAGATATGACACCTGAACTTGAGACAAAACATGAATAGATTTGCAGTTCACCTAAGTGTTCAAGAGTTGGGTGAGGCTTTGTGCCAATGGGTCTGGTGGAGGGTATCCCTGCCCATGGAGGGAGGGGTGGGGGTGGAACTAGATGGTCCCTTCCAACCCAAACCAGCCTGAGATTTTATTCTCAGATTCTAAAGGAATGAGTGACAAAAAAGGTATTTGTTCCTATAATGCTTATCAAGTGAAAACACAGTATTCAACACAGAAATATCAGAATTCCAATGGAGTCGTCATCTGTTGTGTTTCTTCATACCTTAAAAGCAGCACCTCCATGAATAACAGATTTGATGAAAATCCCAAGATCAGCTCCAGTCTCCCGAGATTTATTGCCTTTTAAGCTCACACCAAGTCCAGCAGAGCCAGAATCATTCAGAGGAATCTCAAAGGTCAGCTGCTCTGTGGTTTCTGGGGAAAGAATACTGCAGTTTGGCTCTCCTTTCTGTTAGGGGAAACAAGGATGAAAATATGAGTGAGAAGGTGGCAGAGACAATGCATAAATTAGTTGTATCCATGGGTTCATGTGACAAGAAATAGTTCTGTTTTCCAGAAAGCAGCTTGAAGAAACAGCCGTATAACAAGGAATGCATTTAGCTGACATTTTGTCACATGACCTGGCTTAAAATGTTATTTTTAATGGTATCTAGAAATATGCCTAAATAGAAGGTAAAACAGCTTAGTTCCACATGATATAAAACTGATGTTGCAGCAGAATATAAAAAAGACATTTATTTTAAACACAGCTGCATTAAAAATGTAAGCCATAAAACTCTCAACATCTTTACATGCAGCTCACAAACCACAATGATAGTTGTATTGTTAAATCCTATTCCCCTCTGAAAATTGAGTTTCATCCTTAAAAAATTATCCTTCCCTTAAACCTGTCCACAGAGGGAAGTTGGTGTAACAAAAGCGAGGGTGAGAATTGAAAACACGATAGCTTATTCTGTATTAACTCCTTTTGCACATACTTCAATTCCACAGAGATCGCGGGTTTTTTCCTTCTGGTAAAGGTTGATCCCAAAATTCTTCCTAGATTAACCACTGTTTACATGAATGCCAAGTCAAGTATCCATAGCTAGGGAAGATCAGATGGAACTTTCCTTTACTGCATACTCTATCTGTGGTTTTATAGGGTTGTGTGTTGTTGGGGTGGCAAGTTGTTTTTTGGGGTTTTTTTTAGGCAGGTTGGAATCATGACATTAAACAAAATCAAATTCTAACTTGAAATATTTATACTGGAATGCTACAGAAATGAAACTAGGACAAGGAGACCTGGTATAAAGTGCTTATGAAAGGTATTAGTGGAAAAGACCTTATGTATCACATCTGTATTTATTCCACTCTTCCTGCTCCGTATGACTAAGACAATAACTAGTTTATGCTTCTTATCATTTGAACGCTATATATTCTTTGTAACAGTATTGTTAAAACTTAATATGAAATAAAGCTATGTAAAGGAAATACATAGAAAACTACAAGCTGAAGAAGATGACTCGGGGCTGCTTTCAAGAGTGTCAAAGTCTTATGTTTAATTATCAAGTTGAGAGCACAGCCAAGGAGCGTAATAGCTGGGCCTTTTACCTAACGAAGGATTTTTTTCCAGGGCCTAAGGTGCAGTACATACAGTATCAACGCCACGGCCAGCGAAAGTGCCAGCAGTACAGATGTTCTCTCATCAGCCAGAGTAGTCCCACATACTTGTCTATTATGGTGGGTGATGAACAAGAACACAATCACAGAACTAAGAGCAGAAATTAGTATCCCAAAGCAACAAAGAAGCAGAAGCAGCAACCACTACATATACTTCCATTTATCTCAGAAGCTCTTTCACTGATGAGAAGCAGCTACTGACTAGAGAAGAACTGCATAAGCCAGAGAGCTAGGACTATAAACCTCAATCCCAATGTGCACCATGCTCAAATTCTTGCCATAATGTAACTACATAATATTAAGTCAACACAATTTGCGTAACCACCAAATATAAAAAGGACATAGCACCAGCACTGACAACTGTCTGGATGCCAGGACTCATCTCCAGTACCTGCATTACTCATTTGTGAGTTGTCTTTGTTCACCAGAAGTAAACAATTCTCAGTTACAAATCTGTCACTTATTTCTTTGCTGTGGATAAAGAGACATCCTGAATGTAATCCCCCAAAACCTACAAATTCATACTTACTGCTGTGAACAACACGGGATGGAAGTTTGTAAACATTCCTGCTCTGACTTCCTTCAAAGAATCAGTGTAAGGATAACATCCACTAATACTGGCCTTCTGACATCAGCACTTTGCATTTAACTTTCTCGGGGGTTTAGAGTACAGATTTTTTGCCCAGTCCTTTGTTTTTCAAAACATACATATACTCATCAGCTGATTCACAACTCTGGGATCAGAATTCTATACAACTGCCACATCCTGTCCAGATCTGAACAGAGGAAATTTTTCTCAAGGTCCCAGACATGCACAGTCTCCTGCAGCCTGTCATGACACTATTTTGTTTACTTTCATGGTCCTCCAGGCAAGCAGTCAGTTCTGTGTACTGCTGCTATTCTTCCACTTCAATCCATCACATCTGCACCAGGCTCTTGCCCCTTCTGTCTGTCAATACTCTGGGTCTGTCTTTGCCAAAACCACAAGGAGTGCAGTGAGGGGTTATATCACAAAACACAAAGGCTCTTGATGCCTATGCCTACTTTCACCACAACAGCAGCTAATCACTTTATAATGTTACCTCAATATGAACTTGGACTTCATATACAAACTGAATTTGGTGACATTCAGACCAATTTTTAGTAGGAATGGCTGAAGGCAAGCCCTGGCAAAAGGGCTATTATTCTGCACAATAAAAACTTTAAAGGGAAAAGGTGACGTTATTTTTGTCAAGAAAAATACTATGAATTTTTTTTGTTAACTTCTTCTCTCAGGAACATCTTATCTGTATCACTTTAGGCTCCAAAGTGGGTATTAATTTCAAGATCAGAACTTCAAGCATTTGTTAACACAAACTTGTGAAAAACCAAAGGTAACAGGACCTATACATGCCTCTCAAGCCATTACATGAAAATAAACTAGGTAGATGAGTCTGCCTGAATCAGTCAAGCACTCCAATCAATACCATTCTCGTTTGGACTGTCGGTCTCATTACGCTCGGTGCTGACCCACCCATGACACACATGGCTGCAGCTGCCCCGCTGTGCACAAGGCCTTGGCAGTGTTGGGACCAGTGGCAGTAAGAGACAGGACACTGTCTGCTTCTCCATAGCATTGGCTTCACAGCAGCCATGTGCTCAACTCAAGGCTTCAAGAAATAAGCTGGATGGATTCCAGAGGACAGCAATTGAACCCCCTTGTTTAACCTTGGGGAGATGTGCCTAAAAGGGGATATAATAACAGTCTTCAAAACACTGTACAGTAGGATTTTCCCCCATTTTCTTTGCAGGGATTTTTGACATCAGAAATATCTCACTAAAACAGCAGGCAAGGAAATGTTGGTGAGTCTCAAAGAACACCTTTGCCCTTGATACTTGGGAGAAAAAAGACTGACTCTATGGTGGTCACTAGAACTATCCCAATATGGACTTACCAAGATAACGATATTACACATAGTTTTTTAGTATAACTCAGTTAAATTAAAAAAAAGCAACAGGATTTTTTTATGTTCTAGAATATTGCCCAACTTCCTTTAACGTAACTATGCCATGCATTAGGTCTTGTTAAGCAATCAACCAGATCATTGTCTGCATGCCTGGATGGGTTCTCTATCCAACATTAAGATGTATTCAGCAGGACACCAGACAAGTACAGTATATTTTTGTCAGTATTTTCTCATTGTATTGCATCTGATAGTAAATGCCTGGCAGTCAGTCTATAACATCAAGACTCTTATGTGCAAATAGAAGATTAAAAAATTTCTTTGTGGGACAATGTGAGAAGCAGCAGAAAGGAAGGAAAACAAACAAACAAAAAAAAAAAGGGGGAGAGATGAACAGAACCTAGAAGCCTGATTTAACTGTGTTCTTCATAAACAGTTTCCAATTATAATCCTGATGATAGTGCTCTTCCCAGGGAATACCTTTTCACTGATGATCAAAAAGAACTCCAGCCATCCTCAAGTTACCCAAATGAAGCAGTTAATTGATGAGCTGTTAACTCATACAATAGGTGATGGTCCCTGTTCCTAGAATATACAGGTATGAATATTAAATGCTTGCAGTGACTCACAGAGCTGGATTCTTGTTGCCTGTCTTTCCCTGATATTGCTAAAACATCATCCCAAGACATCAATACTTTACAACAGAGCAACCATTATTGGCTGAACTATGGGATGGCAAAGGAATTCCTCCCCAATGTAATAAACCTTGAGGTTTATTACATTGGGGAGGAATTCCTTTGCCATCAAGGTTTATTCTTTTAGTGATACTTCTTACACCTCAAGATCATCCTAGAACCTGAATTCACTCAACCCCAGAATGAATGAACAAAATGAGCTGCAACACAAATATGTTTCTAGACCAGTAAAAACCTACAGTTTAATGTTATAAATTACCTAGTCAATCACATCATGTATTTTCCATGACAAATGTATTGCACCTTGGCACTTCGGGAATTAAATTATAGTATATCACTGAAGTTATTCCCTGCTGCAGACATAGGCAACTTGCTCAATGGTACTATGATAAACGAGAAATCTTCATATAAATCAAAGTCCAGATAGCCAAGTAATGAGACCTCAAGATGGCTAGAGCTGTGAGATAACCTAGCCTCTAAGTCTTCCTTTAAGATGGGTACACTGAAGACAGAAAATGAATTTTAAATTATTAAGTAATAATAAAACATACTTAACAGCAAAACAGGTTAAAGGGAAAAAAAAAAAATTCCCAAACACTAAACAAACTGAACACTTGGGGGAAAAAACCAAACCAAACAAACAAAAAAAAAAATCAATCTCCACTGCTCACATCATTGACATTGGGCAGGCCCCTCCTTCAGCTTTGCTAAATCTTGGCTTGTCAGCCCGTGATGGCTTCCTCAGCTGACACAAGCTCTGAACAGTCCCCTCCAGCTATGCACATCTTTCTTCCCATTCCCCTCTGCAATCAGGTGATGTTTGTTCCCCAGTATTTACAGGAGTCTGCCAATCTCAGCTCCTGCTGCAAAGCTCACTCCTGGTTCACCATCCTGCACTTTAGATGGTTCCTGAGCTCTCAACTGCTTATGGAAAACAACAATCTCCTCTCTCTGCAGGCGATTTCTGCTGGACCAGAATGCAACATATTCAGAAGAAGTCTAAGAGGCAATCTTTCCCCCTGCTGTCCAGACCCAGCTGCTAAACAGAATGGAGCAAAGCACCAGAGTACCGTCCCAAGCAGGGGAAATCAGGACAGGAAGGTTTTCACCTACCCAGGTACCGGCATGGAACTTCAGTAAAATGAATTCTGATATTTGCTGAATCACCACAAACCAGACAAGAAAAGTTCAGAGGAGCTTATATGAAGATGAGAGAATTCAGAGCTTGCTAGATTTGAGAGCAGAAATACTTAATAATATGTAACTAAATAAAGGGGTTTTGTCTGTATGGCTGAATGTTATCTAAGAGTCTCAGGATACATTTGATTAATTGATGTTCTGCCAATGATTTTATTTAATTTTTAGAAGCACAGCTATACCTCAGGTGTTAGATTTCTTAATTAAAAGGCTACAATAAAGGAATCTCAAAGCAACCCAAAATTTTACTGGTATATAATAAAGTCTCATAAAAATATTCTCAGCATTTTAAAGCAGGGGCTATACTATTAGTCTTCTCTTATTCTCACAACACACAAAACCTGCTCAGTCATCAGTACAAACAGTATTGTAGCCTTTGAATAAAGTATTGCGCCTTGTTATTTTTCCCCCTTCTACATAGCTGTGCCTATACCTACTCGATATTGTGTCAATCCTCTGTCTACCATGGGACACTGCTTTCAATTAGTCCTTTTATTTAATCTTACAACGCCTGTTCTCACTGACCATGGCACTTTTGATCTGTGGATTTATGACAATCTAATGCATATCTCTCACTGGAAAGGTTGCCTTATTTATCCCTATTGTTCTTCTGCCAAAAGAGAAGCTTACAAAAAAAAAAAAAAAAAATAGCTCCCACTTAAGCCAGGAAGGAAACAGCATTTGTTTAACACAACAAGAGACCTTTCAGTACCTGTCTGATGCCCTTGACCAACACACTATTATGGTCTCTCAATATGCTGGCTGCCCCTTGCCTGGCTGCTCATTTCTGATAAGAGATGCCAACTCCCTGGAGTGCTATTCAGAGCTGAGAGCAAAAGGCAAGAGACCCAGGAGGGTTATTTTCAAAGGCTTATGAAGGAAATAAGACATTTACATGCTTTTGCAATTATTTGCTGTAAAAAAACGGTAAAAGTTAAAGAGCAGAATTTAAATTGTGGCACTGTATAACTATTATTGGCAGAAAAGCTTGAAAAAAGATACCTCCTTATTTGCACTATTCGCTATGTTCTTTCCCAGAGCTTAGCCACAATTAAGAAATACTTTGCTGACAGCTCTGTCATTCACTTACTAGAAAAATATATGCTCTATTTTGCAACAGATATATAGTAATGCTCTAGAAAATAATACTCAAAGGTAATTACACCACTGTAATATTGTCATAATGTAGTCAATAACTGAAGTCACTGCTCCATGTATTCATCTTTAACACTTTTGATATTTGTTTTCATATTAGGTTCTTTAAAAATCATCTGTATTCTGCACTGCAATAAAAACTAAGTGGTCACTAATGGCACATCACACTAAGACAAAAAGTCAATAGCAAATCCATGGAGATACAGTACACTGTACTTGGATACTTTTTACATTAACACAGTACGCCAAAAATTTGTGTCATATTAGATAGAAAGGTTCTGGTTTGAATTATGTAGGCTCTTTGGAATTACAGCTTTGAAAACTGACAAAACTAGGTTCAGCTCTTCATCCAAGGCAGATACATTGGATTTCACAGTTTGCCACTTGATGTCACAGGATGCTTCAAAAATGGAGATTCTCCAGTTTGTTTGATGTGCCTAATCGAGATCTTATAGCAAGTTTTACCCAAGGAAATGGTCTGTCCTTGCAAAAGAGTTCTGTAATTCAGCGTGGCACTGCTCTTCAACTTTCAAAATTACAGCCTCACTTAACCTTTTAAGTTACACAACTGAAGGAAACAGAAGGAGGAAAACTAACTAGTTTCGTCCTCAACCAAGGTATGGTCCAGCTGTGAACACACCCACTTTCATGCTATGCATGGGGTTAGCCAAGTGCTTAAGAACCCTACTGAGATGGAGCCTTATGCAGTTTATACTCCTTGCCGCTTAGATCCTAAAATCTTAACACTCATGAAGATGTAAGACTGCATGGTATTTTCAAGGTGAATTTAGGATTTCTGGTACTTTATACTTTCAGAATATATTTCAGGCAACCAGGTCACAAAGCTGATGTACAAATCCAACTATTTATTGCTTACTGCTTTAACGGGGTAATTAACAAAGCAATAAGCCACATATAATTATTTTATGTCTACTTCAAACACCAGATGAACATGTTTTATGTTAAACTGGTCTAGGAAAACCTTTTTCACGGCATCTAAGGAAAAGAATCCATATATAGAAAAAATCTGGTGACTCTTGTAAATGGCAAGGTACTACACTTGCCAATAAGATTTAAAAATCACCCAAATACTTAGGTTTTACTAAACATAAATATCATAAATCTGGATAAATGCATCTAAAAGTGTATGAAGACTCAATTTCAGTTAAAAGCCAGATTTTATATGGCTCTATTCTGATGTATACATACTTCTGACTTCATAGATTAAAGTGGTCTCCCAAACAATTCTGGAAATACCAGAGCTGGAACTGATGCTATCAAGTAAACAGTTTTCATTTCCCAATGCTCTACGTAGAGCAACTCAACTTAGGAGCTTTGGGCAGTAATCTTGTAAGCAAATACAGCATTTTGTGGTATGAGTAACATGCTTTTCTCTTACTTGTCTCCACTCTAACTTTTTCTTTCCTAGCAGGCAGAACACCATCAGAGGTTCTTGCAACCAGTGACTGCTATAACCAGAGCTTTCAGATCACTCTTTTAAGGTTCCCTGTATTTGCTGGTAAATAGGAAAAGTGGGATTTAAAAGACAAAGCATTGCTGGCTCATGACACTTTGACAAGCTTGACCAAAGAAGCAATAGCAGACCAGATGCAATAAGGTCTGTACAGCCTTGAAAAGGCAGACTACACTGTCACACAGAAAAACACAGTAAATATGTTTGTTGTGTTCAAAGTCATATTGGTACTTCACAGCATGTGAGAGTTTGATCTGCCATTGCAAAATTGTTTGATCTAGTTTAAATTAAAAAAAAAACAAAAAACAAAAAACAAAAAACAAAAAACAAAAAACCACTACTTAAAGATATATAAATTACTCAAGCAATTTATTCCACTTTGGTAAGTTAGCAAGTCCCACCAAAAGCCAAGATAAATAAAAGGATACTTTTTGCCACACTCTGCTCACTGTGACAGAAAAAACTGTCATGTTCCTTCTAAGCAGTCATCTCTTACTGACTTTTATAATGAGCACAGTAACTAATTAACAAACCTCGATGGATAGTTTCCAGTACTGCAAACTATAATGAACTGGTAACCATGTTCTGTAATACATAATGAAAGCTGAAAACCTTTGAGAGGCTACACTACACAATCTTTTCACTCTAATATGATACATTTGGGTAGATACAAGTTACACTCATTTCTTAAATATTCTAGATTAAGAGAACCTACAGGCTCCAAATTAAAAAACTTTCTTTCAAATGTTTGTGGAAAAAAACCAGGACTTCTAAAAATCTACATGTTTATAAAACTATTCAAAAGTGCCATGTGTATTCACAATATTCTTCTCTCCATTATGCAGAAGAATTCAAGAACAGGATCTTGTGTATGTTATTAAATTCCAGTATATGTATATTGACTTTTCCTATCTCCCATTAGAATTGTTTCCTTTGAGTAGAGATATCGCAACAGAATAGGTACTTGCTGGAATTATTCTGTGACAGAAGTGTGACCAATTTTGTTTGAGTACTAGAATCACTGGTTTGACACATAAAAACAGGTTCACAACCAGTTAAGTCTGGTTGAAATTTCACCTATTACTTCCTGCATGTAAAAATCAAGAAGCAGTTAAAAGGAAGCTTTGAATATTAAAAGCAACAAGGAAAACACTTCAGGCAGACAAGAAGTTCTCCTTCAGGTGTAGAAGTTCAAGGTAGTGAAAGGAATTAACTTGGTGAAGACAGAAACTTAAAAGTTACTCACATGGTAAACTGAAAAAAATCCTTAAATTACTTGCCTCTCATCCCGTTTCCTTTGATCCTATGCAACACATGTGCCACAAAAAAAAAAAAAAAAAAAACCCAAACACCCAACAACTCAGAGTTAAAGACCCCCTGCAACATTATATACATTCTTTTAGTTACTCTGCTTGCGGGTAGGGAGACTCTTCAAAGGCCCTGAACAGGCTGGATTGATGGGCTGAGACCAATGGGATGAAGCTTAGTAAGTGTAGAGTCCTGCACTTGGGACCTAACAACCCCAGGCAGCACTACAGGCTTGGGGAAGAGTGGCTGGACAGCTGTCAGATGGAGAAGGGCCTGGGGGTGTTGATTGACTGCAGATTGAATATGGACCACCACTGTGCCCAAGTGGCCAAGAAGGCCAACAGCATCCTGGCCTGTATCAGAAACAGCATGGCCAGCAGGTCTAGGGAGGTGATTTGTGTCCCATGCTCAGCACTGGTGAGGCCACACCTCGAGTACTGTGTCCAGTTCTGAGTGCCTCACTACAAATAGGAAAACGAGGTCCTGGAGTGTGTCCAGAGAAGGGCAACCAGGCTGGTGAAGGGTCTGGAGAAAAAAATATTTTGAGAAATGGCTGAGGGAACTGGGGTTGTTTAGTCTGGGGAAGAGGAGGCTGAAGGAAGACCTTATCACTGCCTATAATTATCTGAAAGAAGGTTGTGGAGAGGTGGGTGATGGTCTCTTCTGCCAAGTGACAGGTGATAGGACAAGGGGAATGACCTCATGCTGAGCCAGGACAGGTTCAGATTAGATGTTGGGAAACAGTTATTCACTGAAAGAGTTGTTGGGATGTGGAACAGGCTGCCCAGGGGGGTAGTTGAGTCACCATCCCTGGATGTATTTAAAAGATGGGTAGGTGCTCAGGGATATGGATTAGGAGAGGACAGGTGCAGTTGGACTCAATCTTAAAGGTCTTTTCCAACCTAGTCATTCTGTGATTTGGGTTGTTCCCTTTCCTCCTCCATTCTTCAAGAATTGGTGAATATGCCAAGAAGCTTGGCATAGAAGTGATTACAGCTGAAACTGATAAGTAAAAGTCATCTTGAAAACAAACAAAAAATAAGTATATGCAAAGCTTACACTATGTACTCTGAAACAAAGAGAAATGCACTGACATATTTTCGCCGCTATATTATTTTTGGCAATTGCAAATCAGGCACACTCCTCTGCTTATGTGCATCATATCCACAATCCTGAAGGCTCGTGAAAAATAACAAGAAGAGTAATTGCAGAGGGTCATGGCACAGAATGGGTTATGCCAGAGCTGTTCTCATTCAAGTGCCTTTGCTTGTTTTACCAGTGTGGACAAAGAGAGGGGGGAGTAAGTGATCTTTGTATGATTATTAAAAGAAATTGTACCTTCAGATCACACATTCTTCCTGGAGAAAAAGCTAAATGCAACAAATACACACAATCAAAAGACTGTATGTTCAAAACACAATAGAATGCTAGGCACAGTTTCACATGCATTCCATTTACTTTGATGAGAGAAGGAACCCCCAAACCTGTGCAGTTAAGCCTGTGTCTGTAAAATTCCTTATCCCTTTAGAAAAGTGTTACACAATTTAAAACCCAAATGCACCTTAAAGAATGTGCTAATCACTGGCCACTCTGTAGACTGTGGTAATTGAGTGAATCGAGATCTTCCCCTGAGTTTTGGAATCGTTTTCTAACTCAGCTGCTACATTGTCAACAGCTGGCAGGAATTACTGGGAACATTTGGCTAACTGGATAAGGACAGCCTGTGGCCAGTCCAGATTTTACTTCACTGATCTGATTTTAAAAAAATCTCATTAGGTCCTCCTTTTTTTTTTTTTTTTTAAAGCAGTAACAACACTATAAAGATTGTTTTTAATTTTATTCCCTCATCACATGCAAACAATGTAGCTGTACAACTCAGGAGCTGCACGGGCTAGCGTAACTGAAGCTCCTGTAATTCCCTATAATTTAATAAGGCCTGTTTGCAACACTGATTCACTGTCTCCCATATCACATCTCTCACTAACTCAGTATACTTTTCTGCTTGCTAGCAATTCATCAGCACAGATTACAGTAAGAAAACTGTGCTTCCATCTAGCTAACTGAAGAGAAAGTAACATTGAGCTCACACACAGCTTTGCTACAATGTAAAGTCAAATTACAGTATCCACACAACCCAATACCATCTGCTGTTACTTGTTTACATTTTCTTCCTGCCCACACAGTTAACAAATTGTTTCAGAAATCAAGGTAGGAACCCAGTTCTAGTGGAGCAACAAGCTCACAAGTGGTTTGCATGTGGTCTCTACTGGGTCCAAGTCCCAGAGGCATCTTTGCCACAGGAAGCTGTGGGGAGCGGGCATGTTCACTAGGCTGTCTTCCTCCTTCTGCTTTCAACAGGTAACAGGGAATCTAGAGATAACAGCTCCTCAAATTACAATCCCTAGAGAACTGCTCAAATCAAGAACAAGTCTGATATAAAGTAAATACCCTATTATTGCCAGGCATTAACAAAACTCCCAAGTGTTTAGGTAAGCTCTGCATGCACGTTACATAGCGCATTCAGTTACAATGTCCTTGAAAATATTGTATTCTCCACTGCCTTTCCTTCCAAAACCAAATAATTTTTAAGTGCTGGCTTTTTTGGTTTTGCTAATTGAGACAGCACAGTATTTATGAGGTAGCAGAGGATAAGCTCAATGTAATGTCATGGCTAAAGCTAAAACCAAAAAAGCTAAAACAATTTAATTTTATTCTAAAATCTTTGCTGAAACTACTCTCAGACAGCTCATGAATTCTAACAAGCGTCATGTCAGCATCAACATCTGGTAGCTTAGTGGTATGGTAATGCACACTTTTGCCATGAGCTACCAAACAGATGTCACTGAAAGGCTTTTTAATTTAGAAGGGCTGGTTCCATAAAATTATCTAATGTATTTCAGTAACTCACATTTGTACTATATTGTACTTGATTGAGATAACAAGAAACATAGAACAGTATCATAGCTCACATATCAGCAACGTTACAGCGAGGGCCATCATTTGTGCATCATTCTCTCGCAGAGAAAGCAATCTAAGCGAAGGTCAAGCCAGCAGGATAAATGTAGCTACTTTCTGGATTTCAATCATGCCAGTCATAAGTAAATCACCTTTTGAAAGGTAGTTTTGCTGTAGGGGCTAGAATTTAATAGCAGGCAATTGTGGCAGGTAAAAATTATAAGTAATTTTTAGATTTTTTCCAGCCTTTTATACCCGCACACTGATATAGCGATTTCCAAGAAAATTTGATATATGACAATAAAAAAAGAGTCAAGTGTTGTAGAAACAGGAGAGAGATAAGAAGAACACACACGTTTTTTAAAATGTACATTTTTCAAGTAATAGGTTTTATAATTAAAAAAAAGAAAGAAAAAACTGCTGATGGGTAGCATTTTCAAAAAATAAGCTCTAGAAGAGCTGGTGGAAAAAAATGAAAATCCTAAACATAATAGATAATTTAGTACCTCCAGACTTGGAAATTTGCCTTCGATTCACACACAGTGACTCTACAGCTCAGGGCTTGCTGACCAGAGCACTACAATGACCAACTTTGGTGCTCTGGGAATCACTGATAATGAATGCCCAATTACAGTGCTGAACATATTCTACCATTATCCTCCTTAAACATTATTCAATAAAAAAAGGAAAGTTAAAATAAACATCATTTTGTTAAGACACTTCACAATTTCTCTACTACAGGAAAAAGTGGGACAATAGGAAAGGCTCACGTGAGAGAATCTGAACTCCACCCCAGGTTATCCTACCATAGGCAACAGACACCCTCACCTCAACAAGGTCCAACTGGCAACAAAGGAATGAGAACAAAACTGCTAATGCTGTTTTGTGAGGAAACGCAATGGAGGAACTCTGTAGGAGATCCTGCTAACAGTCTAAAGCAAAAGGAAAAGCAAGAAGGTGGCATCTTAAGAGAAAGATGAAGTCGATTTGTGTTCTTTAAAGGAGATAAAATGAGACAAAAGCAGGAAATGCTGTCCTTCCTTTATCCTGAGAACTTCTTAATGAAAGGTCAAGTATAGCCATCAATCACGATAAGGAAGAGGCACCAAAGAGATGACCTTCTTTGAGGGGAAACAAGTATGTATCAGATAGCACTTTTACACTGATGTAGTCCTTCTCTGTCTATGTGATAGGAAAAGAAAAGGCAGTTTCATGCCAGCATTATAAAAAGAAGTGAAAATTAGGCACTTGAGATTGACTTAAGTCAGGCATGCAAAAGCCTACTAAGTCAAAGAGTAGCAGCCAAGAAAAAGCTTGCTTCCAAAGCTTGTGAGGAGTGCCATGGAATTCTATCCTTCTATCTCCTGGGGGCAGCCACTCTCACTAGTTTGTTACTGCAAGACTCATTACATGCACTTTAAACTTTTGGTTTAAAGTCTGTTGCTTTTCTGAAAGACAATAATGCATTTTCAGTCATGCTTGACCTCACAGTTACAAGATTCATTTACAACACTCCCCTGGGAGTTATGCTTATGATGTCATTTTTGGGATGAAAAATCAAATTGCATGGAATTGCATCTAAAGTAGATAAAATCAAATATCCATCAAAAATCAAATGTAAGTATAAACGCTTCTCTAACACAAGTCTTATACAGTTACCCTTCACTGGCTTCTCAGACAGCAGCTCATTTCTATTTCTTGGGCTAGTTTTAAAACATGGTATTTTTTCAATATCACTCTTCAGGACAAAATAATAAGTTTACCAGCTCTCGAGGTAGAAAGGCCTCCTCCTGACGAGCCACAATCAGACAGACAGTCTCCCCCTGCTTTGTGCTTCTCAGCATGGCTACGAGTTCTTCCTGGGTCCTACCAGTGATGTCTCGTCCATTCACCTACCAGACAGAAAAGAACAGGTGATGTCGTATCTGTATGACTGTCCCTGGTCATTTTCCCCCTCACATAATCACAGCTGTCATTCATGGACAGAGGGCAAAGACAAATTACAAATTTCCACACTGGTTCCCCCCAACTGCCCCTGCACAAATCACTTCACCTCTTCCCCCCTCGTTTTCGCCATCTGCTGAAGCAGGTCTGTAGTACTTGCCCACCTTGTAGGGGGGTTGTGAAGCTTAATTAGTATGGAAAGCACTTTGAAGATGAAAAGTACAGAAAAAAAGATCTGAGTATTATTAAAATCAGTTACCTTAATAGCATTTTGAGGTTTGTAAGTAGAAATAACCTATTAAATAATGAGATTGTAAGTCACAGGATATCTGAAATTTTTAAACAGGCCAATTTGAGCAAAATTGACTTTAAATGAGCGCTTAGCCATTTCATGATTAATCAGATTTTTGAACATGCTTTAAGAGGCAAGACATTTTATGTTTCTAACCTGTACATTTATCTGCTTTAAGAACCAAGATGTTCAAGCATCCCTTGTGACCCTTGTGAAGAGCACACTTCCCCATACTGTGGTGTAAAAACTTGTTGACAAACAGTACTAAGCCACAAGACTTTTTTGCTAATAAAGGTCAAGAATTTTAATTCCATACATCAGTAGTATGTATAAAGAAATAAAATATTCATGCCAAACCCAGCGATCAATACTCAGCAATGCAAGCATAACAGATATTTATACTAACCTCCAGGATTCTGTCTCCTGACTGCAAACGACCATCTTTCACTGCTGCACCTTTTGGTAAAATATTCTTCACAAAAATAGGTCCAGGACCATGTACCGAAGAGTCTCTGGTAACCACAGTGAAACCAAGTCCTTCTGGACCTAGAAAGTTAAAGAAAGAACTCCCAACATAAAATTTCAACAAGCAAATGATGATCCTTAAAATTAAGTAAACAATGTCAGTACCATATCACACACACTCACTTCAGGTTAGCTCATTAAAAACAAAAGCAAACAAAAGGCTGTAAACATGAGCTTATTTTCTGCATGGTCTAGAGAAGATTTTTGTCAATGTCAGAACACATGCTCAACTCCTCCAGCAACAGCTACAGATGGAAATACTTTTTGGGCAGCCTACAATGCTATGAAACAAGCAAGAAATATCATTTGATAGCATTTACCTTTTCTCTAGGTGCTTTTAGTATCAGCCGTCACATTAATGTCAATAGTCTTTGAAAGCAATCAGAATTGTTTATTTATGAGCATAAATACAATTCAGCAGGTTTTAAAGAAACTTGGTGAAAAGTAGAAAAATTCACATGATTTGAATGCAAAAACTGCTGACTACATGCTTTTAAGAAAGGACAAGTCATATTTCAAAGCTTCCATTAGCAAATTTGATTCCTTTCAGGAAATAAACAGCCTCAAGTGTTAAAAGATATATGTTTTAACAAAAAATTAGGGCATAAAATCAGTATTAGTGGGTATTATTTATAATCCACAAAAATCACCAGGATTAGCAGGGTCCACATTTTTTTTCCTGAGGATTGTGGTAGCTTTCAGAGACATGATGTTACAATCACACTCCTGTCCTTTCTAAAAATATAAGCTACTTTTTCAAAATCAAAAATGGGGAAAATTCTGAAGTAGGTTTTGTTAAAACAAAGCTGAAGAAGTAAAAGAAGTAAAGTTCAGAAGAGTTCAGAAGTAAAAATGTGTGATTTAAGTTGAGAAATAACAAAAATTAAGAAGTGGCAGCTTGATTATATTCTTTATCTGTTAAAAGAATAAAGTTAGTTACTTTTTTGGAGGGCCACTTCTAGCATCAGGTGAAAATCTTAGCCAAACCAAAGAAATTAAACAGAAAATAAATGCTAAATGGGATCTGCTTAAGCACATTTTACTACATGTGCATAAACCTCTTACTCCATGCAAAGACAAACACTTGCACGGTGCAATAATTAAAGATACACTCACAAAATCAGCCTGCTGACAGCTGAATAAATACAGATGGAAAGAAAACTTTTGTAGAAAAAGAAGAGAAAGACAGGTTAATATGTGGTCAAGCTTCTGGATAACATGAAACAGCAAAATATATTTTTAAACAGATCTTTAAATGAATGCCATCACCATGCTGGTCAACTAGCAGGTATGAATAAAACCAGCAGAGGCAACCAGCGGACAGCCGAAATTTTTCTTCGGTGCTTGTGAAAAAGCTGAATCATCTCTTATCACATGCTGCTAATGAAATACCATCCACAACACTTTGGGAACTGGGAAGTTTTAAAAGCTAGTAAGTTTGAATTACACACTTCAAAAATTTATGAGAAAGCTGACTGTTGAGAACATTGCTCTTAACATTCCTTTACCCTTTGGAATATTGAAGTTTTGGATCTTTTAAACTGTAAAAGACTTGCTTTTACTTTTAACATCACTAGTTTAGTTAAGAGTTATCAATATAGAGAAATCATAGAATCATAGAAATAATATCATCATCTCCAGAGACTTACCTTTTTTCAGGTCTATCTTTATTTTCTTAGCATTTTTTTTATTGCCAAAGCCCATAAGTGGGGACAGTGAGGGAGAAGATGGCTTTCTAACCAGACGTGGGAGGTTGGGGCTCTTAGCTTGCTGTAGTGTTGCCTGTACACCTGCCTCCAAGCTGCTTACTCCAGAAAGATTAATCGCTTTCAGAGCAGGTTTTGGATGAACAGGAGGTGGAATCTTTGCTTTTGCAACTCCTTCTTCATTATCCAGAAAAAGCGGAGCGATAGCAGACTTCTCATATTGTTCTCGGTTATATGGAGGAAGGACTTCCAAGATGACACTTTGAAATTTCATTGCCTGACGGAAGATATCCTGAGCCCTTTAAAAGAAAGTTATGAAAATTCACATAACAAACCAGAAAATTTGGGCAAAGTTTGAAGTTTTCCATGGAGAATAAGACAATACATTTTCTTACACAGGAGTAAATAACCTTACCTTCACATCTACAGGGTCCCTCCCTTTTCTAAAATGTACACATGAAATAAGACTTTTAAACTATGACATTTCCTTCCATTTCAAGTAGCACATCTGTCAGGATTCCTAGGCTGCTATGAAAACCTATCAGCCAGAATAAACTGGGACATAAGGAAGGGAAGTTCTGATGGCAAAAACTTATCCGAAGTCTCCTGAAGCTAAAGCTTGTTTGGGTTTTTTTCCAAGTGTTTGTTTATTACTTATTTTCTTGTTGGCATGACACACTCAGCACTTACGATCAAGTGCTCTGGTGATACATCTACTATAAGCAAGCTCAGGGCTCAATTTTTTTTTTCGAGTAAAGCCTAACTGCCCCTCTGATTCCTTCATCACCCCCAATGCAACTGCTGGCTCATCCCACACTGATAAAAAAGGATGAGGGCATGGTATAAATGGATGTCTTCAGAAGAAATATTGTGACTGTGAACAGTGCAACAAACAAAAATGATTACACGGGATACTAAGACATCAGAAAAAAAAATCTGGTGACTTCAAAAACTATAGTTGTGGTTCTACTGAAAGGATAAATTAATAGGTAGATATGAGTCACATCTTTCAAGCAGTAACCTCTTGCTAAGGTGGATAAGTGGATATTACTTAACATTTTTAGAGATGTGCACAACTGCAACACTAGAAACTTTGTTAGGCATTGTGTGAAACCACTCCCCTTGAACTGATTAACACCACAGTGTTTGGGTTTCCATGAATTGTAGGCAATTAAGAGGAGTTGGCCAACGCAACCATTCATACAGCCTTCCCTAGATTTTGAATAAGCCATAGACTGGGTCAACCAAGATATTTTACGAACCTTGAATTCTAAAGGAACAATGGTGACTTCTCTCTTTCTATACTTTTTTCTCCTCTTATGATTAAGTCAGCTGATTTTCTTCTGTACTGCAGTAGATAATTCAAGTACAAACAGAAATAGTACCTGAAGCACATTTTGCTTAGCTGAGTCAGGTCAAGATGGGAAATAATGGCTACATTGATTTTTAAATAAATCACAGGGTCCTTTTGAGAGCAACTAACATATCTCCTACATTTCAGTAGCGTGTTTGCCCATCTGGCAAAGTCAATATTTCACTGAAGTCTTGATCTTGGATTTGCACTCGGTTATGCAACAGGAATCAACACTGAAAGTACTTCTGAAATAGTTTTTTACAGTGATACAGATAGGAAGCCACTGCAAACATTAACTTCTTGAATAGACACCTACTGCCTTTTGAGAGAGACAGAGCTGCACCACCACTCCACCTTGCAGCTGTAGGTAAAGGAAGGGAGGGGCTGTTTCGAGAGGAATTTTTGCAGCATGAAGATGCTGAAGTCAGGGGCCAGTCCCAAAGGATACTGGAGTGGGAAAGGGCCATCCTGGCTACACTGTGTGTATGCACACCAGGAGTCAGGGTAGCTGCACTCACTGATAAGAGACACTGCCAGAAGAGAAATCTCAAACTTGGACAAGAAAGGTAGCAAGAGTGTTGTGGGAGCATTACCCTCAAGGGTTCAGTTTCAGCACTGTAACAGCATTGTCCCAGCGTGCCTGTAGAGTTATAGGTTACCGGCTCATCTACAGCCTGTGAAGGTTTTCAGGGGCAGACTTTACCCGATTTGCAGAAACCATGGCATGCTTTCAGCATAAGGATGCAAAGTACACTCTTTCACAACTCTTCATCCTTGCAAGTAGCCACTTGGCCATACGTTACAAGGTAATTTAATGACTCAGTTTCAGAAGATGAATATTTTAAATACATGAAAGAGAAAATATAAGATCTCCTTCAAACAAAAAAAAAAGTGGAAATAGCATGAGATATCCTGTGGGAAAGCCTAAACGCAGTCTTCAGGGGCAAAATAACTGTCTCTACTTCAAAAAGGAAAAATAATGGGTGGAGAAATTTGCATTTCTTGAGACCCCAAACATGTACTTTAAAGAAATAAGGGAGTCAATTAAAAGAGGTGCTAGAAACTGCAGCACAACAGACTGTAATTTACTAGATTAATAGCAAATGAAAAAGAAGACCAGCAGTCTCCATATATAAAACTATGATAAACAAGGGAATACAGAAAGTAGGCTGCTATTACAGCTGCCGAAGCAGCCAGCATCAGTAGCAATACAGAAAGTGTCTGCTCAAAATGGAAAGAAACAATATGTAACAGTCTCTGCTAAGTGTTAAAACAGCTTTTACAAGGGTTATGAAGAAATGTCAGTTTGAAACTAGCAAGCAGATTTTCCTCTCATGGGAGAATGTGATGATTATTTTGGGGTCAATAGTCATTGGGACAACACTTTGTCACGTCCATTACAATTACTGCATTTCTGTAACTTGGAATTCTGTCAGGTCAGTATAGTGATGTCACACCAGATGAAAAGTAAAAGGCATATTCACTGAGATTAGTTTCAACCCAGAAAGATCCTTTCTTTTGCCATTCACAAAGGCCAGGGTAGAGATGATGCAGGTGGCTATTCTGGAAGGCAAGTCAGAAGAACGTAATAGGACATTGGACTAGGATAGAGTTTATCCAAAATACTATCCCCCAGTCCCTAGGTGGATGTCAAGTCCTCAGTACACAGTTTTTCTCCTTGGATCCAGGACAGGGCAACAGCACTACTTGTTATTGTAACATAAGGTGAACTAGATCAAATAAATGAGGTTCTGTTCTAAATTACCTTTTAGTCACTTCTCTCTTTCACTCTTCCAATGACAGAGATCATCTAGCAAGACCAGTCTCTGTAAACTAACAATTGCCTTTGTATCCTTTCCAACTCCCCAAACTGTACACACACTTGAAAGCAAAGTGTCCTGCATTCCTCATTTTGAAGGTAAGCCTGATGGAGAACTGCAAAATCTACTGCAATACTTCTGACTGACTCTAACCTAGAAGCCCTCTATTCCATATATATATATATATACACACACATATATATATTCCACAGGCTTAAAGACTCTGCAGATCTAGTTACATTTTGAAAAGCACACAAAGATGATAACAAATTTGTAAAGAAAACATCACATAGAATTTTGAAAAGTGAGGGTTTGATTTGGACCGAACTTATTTGGAAAGGATTTATCTTCATTACAAAACTACACAGGGTAGGCAACAAATATTTTAATGTGATATCAACACTCATGGATCTGACAACATTGACGGCTTGTAGGAACTTTCCACACATGGAAGGGAATGGCACGTGCTATATCACATCAGAACACATTTACAACCAAGTATTTAGAAAACAGTAACTTGAAAATCTATCAGAAGGCAGAAAGTGCAACCTCAGAAACAAGTTAATACCTACTACAGAACTATGCTGGTGTTGTGAAACCCTCTTTTGTAAATATGTATCCCTAACAGTAAAATTACGTATCTGATTTTAGTCTAGAAACCTTGAACATTTGGCTTAGTGTTTAGAAAGTTAAGCTTCAACTCCCTTGAGATATCAATAGGTTTTTGTTATATTATAAACAATTACTCAGCCGTCTAAACATATGGATTAAAAATAAAAACATATTACTATTTATTTACTACATCAAGTATCCGTTAAATTTGAGGGGCTATTCTTTTGTGCAACAATATCACATTAATTCACAGCTGATCAAAACAGTTAAAGTCATTTGAGATAGACAAATGTCAACAAATATTTAATGAAAGTCATCAGAGGTGAGATTTGCCATTTAGCTCAACTAGTCATAGTTTGACAGTACCAGTAGTTTTAAAAATTAAACAATTAAAAACCTGCAGCACTAAGAAAATTAATCTTAATTCATTTGCAAAGGACCATAAAAAAAAAAAATCTTTCTGCAATGTTGACTCACTCTGAAGATTTTATGAGGAAAATATGGAAAAAAAGAACAGACAAATTAGAAAGGGATTATAACTATTAATTTAAATAGCTTTTTTGTTTTGTATTTTTATTTTAAATAAGCACAATGTGTTCATTAAGACTAAAAGAAGATCCCCTTTTCAATTTTTACCTTATTTGGATGTTTCAGAATCACAGAGCAACGGGGTTTGGGAGGGACCTATGGAGACCACCTACTCCAACTCCCCCTGCTAAAGCAGGATCACACAGAGCAGGTTGCACAGGAACAGGAACAGGCGGGTTTTGAATATCTCCAGAGAAGGACAATCCACAATCTCTGGGCAGCCTATCCCAGTGCTCTGTCACCCTCAAACAAAAGAAGTTTTTCTTCATATTCAGATGCCACTTCCGGTGATCCAGTTTGTGCCCATTGCCCCTTGTCCTGTTGCCAGGCACCACTGAAAAGTGTCCAATCCTCCTTACAACTTCCCTTCAGATATTTGTAAGTGTTGATGAGATCCTCCCTCAACAGAAAATTACAAAGTCCTGCCAGGTATCAATTTTACAGGCACTCCAGTAGAAATAAATATTAATCACTTTGCATAAAACACATAATAAACATGGCACTGTGTAAAATGCTGAATAGTTAAAAGTATCAGTAAACCAGCACTTACTGTACAAAGGTTTTATCTGCAAGGTCCACATGGTTAATCTTCACAATACACTCATTTTCATGGAAAAGTCCATCACGCCTAGATCTGCTATTTTCTTCAATACCACGGATGAAGAGACCCAGCATCCTAAAATGAAAGTAAATAAAAAAGTGAAAACTATCCCTTTTTTTCTGCTGGTATTAATTTATTGCAACTAAATATTAATCCCTACTGTGTATGAGATAAGATAAAGTAGGCCGCTATGAAGTGCTTAAAGTAGAGAAAGGATTTGCAGCTCACTCTTTAACAGGGAGGAGATTGCAAGAAGCACCAAGAAAGCTTGCAGTATACTACAACTTTAGGAAGCATTAAGTCCTGTAGTTCATACTTGAAGAAACAAAGCAAAATACCTATATCTCCTCATCCAATTAAAAATGTGAATGTAGCTTATGCAATATTTGTCAGCCTCTAAGATTATATTGTTTGAAAGCAAAGCACAAAGAGATTAAAAGTAATTTTCTAACTCAACTATAGTAAACTAAACAGGTATCAGCATAGGGTAAAAAATTAATGACTATTTCAATGTTTGAAAAGTGTCTGGAACATAGCTTGTTTGTTACCAGGGTATGTGCAAGCTGAAAACTGAGGTGCAGCACAGAATCAACAATATTACTTCTTCAGAACATCTCACAGAAAAAAATGATTCAATCTATCACAAAGCTTCTCTTACAATCTGTGTTATCTTTCACTAAAGGATTCAAAGTGGCAGTGGCAGCAAATCCCAGCTGTGCTCCCAAGGCCAAACTCCCAAACCCTGTTGCTGACAAGGCCGGCTGGGCCAATCAGCGCTGGTCAGAGCAACTCTGGAATCTCATTTTAGAGAAAGAAAAATGCAAACAGCCACATTTTGCCACCAGAAAAGGGAGTGAGAGGATGTAGGAAACTTTGCAGACACCAAGGTCAGTGAAAGGGGGGAGGAAGAGGCACCGAGAGAAGATTCCCTGTGGCCTGTGGAGAATACTATGGTAACGTGGGTGTCCCCCCACAGCCCATGGAGGATGAAGAGATCCCACTTGTAGCCCGTGGAGAGGCACCTGGGNCCATGCTGGGGCAGTTGGTGAAGAGCCGAGGCCCTGTGGTAGAGGACTCACATGGAGAAGGTCATGGAGGACTGTCTCCCGTGGGTCAGACCCCACGCTGGCACAGGGAAAGGGTGAGAGAAATGCACCCTCTCCAAGAAGGAGAACAACTCATGAGGAACTGATTCAAAGACTGAAGCCTTCACTCCCTATTTCCCCTCCTTCCCCTGGTGCCATTCTGGGGAAGAGACATCATGAATAGTGAAGTCTGCAAAGAAGGGAGGGATGGGGGGAGTGTTTTAAGAGCTGTTTTGTACTTCTCATTATCTGATTCTGGTTTCTCTGTGTGTGTAGTGTAATAAATTAGTTTTCTTGCCTTCTGTGTTGAGTCTCTTTTTCCCATGACACTAATTGTGGAATGATCTCTCCCTGTCCTTATCTCGACTCCAAAGTCTCTCAACATGTATTTTCTCCTCTGTCCAGCTAAGAGTGATAGAGTGGCTTTGGTGCGAGTCTGGCCTCCAGCCAGAGCCAAACCACCACTTAGTCAAAATCTAAACACTAAGAACTAATGAAATATAATTACATTAAGATGCAGATCAATGAAAGTATAGAAATAAAAGAAAATACAAAAGAAGTCAGTGGCTGTGATCTTCAATAATCCTGTTGTGTTTAGATGTTGAATCCATATAATGGAATGCCCACGTGTCTGAAACTCACTGTCTGTACCCCCTGAATTCATAGATTAACTTACTTTTTCCCACAGCCTCAATTTTAGCATTATTTTAATGCACTATAAAATTTTAATTTTCTTTTTTAATGACATCAAAGTGCAAATGAAAGGGTGGAAATAATTTCCATCAGTTTTGTCAATCCTGTATAAACTAACATTTTGTAATTAATGCAATGTTTTAACTACCTCCAGAAAAGTTTTGTTTGCAGCACCATTATACTAAAACCAGCATTACCTTATTAGAAGATAACTTTACAACTGAAATACCAGACAAGTTAGTCACGGCCAGCGTGCCCCCATAAATCGTATCTTGTCATTAACAGAAATAAAAGATCCTCTTCTGTACTTTCTCATGTTATGACAAGATAAAATTTATACAATAGTCTCAAGCTTGATTAAACAAAAGGGACAAGCAATTTAAGTCACTCTAGTGCTTTTACGAATATATCAGTATTGTTCTGCCAAGGGTCATTAAAATTTCAAGTCAACTGTCTAAACAAGTAGCACGTCTGTCAAGAAACTCTTTTCTCTGAGGGATTCTCAAAAGCATTTGTAAATAAGGGCATATTAACATGCATGCAATAGAGACCAAGGAACTCCACTTTTTCTTCATGGAGGCCTTTAAAAGTTACACCTAAAGCAGCGACACTTCAGTAGAGAACTGTATTGCAGTCCCAATGACAACTCACTTTAATAGTGTTCAATTTCATCCCATTTTTTGCCTAATGATTTTGAAATACAGTGCACACACTACAACCTTTATGTCATGCCTATAACAAAGAACTACTGCCTGCATTTCATGATGGGATAACAAATATGACTGCCCTTCTCAAGACAAACAGACGGCCTACAAAGGCAAGGACACAAATCAGACCTCCTAGAATTCCCACTGAAGACCAACTTTCTTCTGGAGACAGTGATGACATTTTTCCAGGTAGCAGGTTGACATCTATTTTCCCTTTTGACAGAAAAACCCATTCTGAATGAATATGGTCCAGTTACAAACTCAGATCTTGTTGAGAAAACACACAGACTTTGCAAGACAACTGAATCCTTCACATTCTCTATCCCACATTAAACCTGACAAAGAAACATGTAAGAATTATACAATTTTTGTCTTTGTAATAATTGTCTCCGTGTTGGAGGCAGTCATTTTACTATAGTGTCATTGTGTCCCCTGTCCCGCTCCCACTTTTTTTTTTAACACCTGAGTTACATAGCTTGGAAAACAGTTGTAATGAAAATGCTGACACAGTCTTAACTACAGTACATCAATATGAGCATGCTGCTATAATAGGCTTTTTAGATCTCAAGAGACTACGTTAACTCATTTATAATTAAAGTAATTGTATTGTGACAAAGAAAGGTTCATGGCACAGTGCACATTTTTATAAATGCTATACAACCACATCAGAAAGGTGGCTTAAAAACATGACACGTGACCAGGCAAGCAATTTTTCTTCCCTTTTCTTGTCTGATATGTTACTAAAGAAGAATCTGTGCAGAGAAATCTAACTGGAAGAAAAACAAATAAACAAACAACAAAACAACAATCCAAACAAAAAAACATGCACATACAAAAAACCCAAACCTCACACCCACAAACACAACCCAACACCAAAAATCCCACCATCCCCTACTCCTGACATCTTTACACTGAGATTATTCTACAGAAAGTCTAGTTTACCATTCAGAGAATAAAACCAGAGGCAATTAAAATGACATATAAACAAAAGGGTTGGTAATGTCTTATACATAACTAAAACTGTTAAATATTTTGGTAATGGAAGACAGTTCCAGGCACAAGTACCAATTTTCTTTGAAGCATTTCTTGTCCTAATGGTTAAATGGTATTTTAAAGAGAACTACAGCTGAAATCCATTCATTAATATACTTCTTGAGCAGCACAGAAAATAACTTACCTTCCACTCAAAGATGAAAAAAAAGGCACTACATGTATTCCCAAGGGTCCACCTTCCCCAGATATCTCCACAGTTTTTGTCATTTCACTAAAAAAAAAAAAAAACCAAAAAAAAAACAACCACAAAGATATGTATCTCTCATGGTACTTCATGGAATTATCTACATTAAAAACATATTTCTGACTGATCAGATAGCAGGATAGAGAAAACAGACTCAGAGCACACTAATGTGTAAAAATTCAACCAAACGTAAAATGGCTATCAAATTATTTAAATTAAGATTAGAATTAGCATACTTTAAAAGGGAACGACACCACATACTAAATATTTTCTTAAGTCAACCCTTAAGTAAATTAACCAGAATATCAAAGAATAATCTTTTAAGTCAGGAGACTTCATAATTAAAAAAAATATTCTACACATTCTTAATTTAAACTTCACACGAGCTACTTAATTTCCACACATGGAGATGATACTGACACTTTAAAGACAACAAGCCAATAAACAAATTAGTGAAATTACATTTAAATATCTTAATTTCTTCCCTCAGTTGCATAGAAACTCACTGACAAAGAACAAAACAAACTGTAATCAAGAGTGCAGCTCAGCTCATTTTATCAGGAAGTTTCCTTCCTCAGACACCATTATCAAAACCCTCTGTATTATCTCTGACAGATTTTTGCTGTTTCATGACTATGTGCTGTTTCATTTCCTATTGAGAATTTTACACTGCCAGCCTTACAGTGACCTTAACTCTATTCTGGGTGATCATAATTTGAAAAGGAAGGTATCTGAATTGGCAAGAGCATCGGAGGAGGGAAAAAAAGAGAAAGAAGAAGAAGAAAAAAAAGAATGAGGTCTGTATTCTAGCAGATCATGTTCTTACTTTCTCTACTAGTCTACATCTTCTGTAACTTACCCTCCCCTCAAATTGCACCAAACACCATCACTTAGGATTAGTGGCAGGTGGAATTCTCTTAGGTATTTCCCTTTACGTTAGAACACCTAATGTATTCAAGGTATAAGAAGCTCTGTGCTCACAGGCCAAACCTATAGTGTTTAGAGAACATGCAGAACTGAACCACACTGCCACTTTATTTACCATTGTGAGATAAACACTCGGTCTAACTAATCCAAGCACACCTTGCTGTTCAGAAAAACTGTTCTCCAAAATCATGCAACAGATTTAAAGAGTGCATATTTGAAAGAGGAGAAAGATGACCTCACTGACCTGTGTTCTTATGACTGAGTTGATGCAAGAAGAAACTGGCTTAAGGGAGGTGTCTGTGACCACCCTTGAACTAGCAACAGTTACACCAGGTTAGGCACAACACAAAAACACAGGGCACAGCTAAGCTCTCTGTCAAGGACAAGAGTTACTGCAAACAAACACATTCTGACACTGCTTCCTAATTATGCAAGTGGTGTGGTTGGTGTGGTGTGGCAGCAGTGTGGTGGTTATTATGGACATGGTGATGGTGGTGGTTGCGGTGGTGATGGTTACTACTACTAAGAACAATGAGAAGGAACTTGCCCTAGATACAATAATTCTTAGCTTGGTCAGCTAAATACAGAAAAAGACCAAAAAGCAAATTATATCATTTTCCTTTGCTTTTGGAGTTTTAGGGGGTATGTGTTGGGGGTTCCTTTGTTAATAGTTTTAGCAAGTTTTGTACAAGTTTTCTTGCAAATTTTTTCTTCCAAAAAAGGCTGACGCTGGAATGAGCTAGAATTCCACAGAAATGGACAGACCCTGAACAACCAACCAACATTAAGAGATATTTCACATTACTCCATTTGTAACATGATCAACAGGTATTTCTATTTCCTGATTTTGTTTCCTGCAGCCTCCTCTCCATGAATCAGACAGGGAAATCCTGACAAAATATACCTGTGAGGTTTTTTTAGTAAACATTTTCTACCAGTGAAACTGGTCAGAAAAGCTAATCAGGGTAGCTACCAGAACCTTTAAAAAGTGTGCACAGGGAATTAAGGCTTCTTCCAGTTCCATCTTCCACTTCCTCCAATTCTCTTAGCAGACCAAAAAAGACTGCTTTTATTGCCTTTTAAGCTTATACAGAATCAAAACTTCAGCAGATGGAGTAGTCAGATCTTATAGATCCAGAAAATTATCTGAAATAGTGAATGAACTTTCACTTGTACAGGAAAAATTTAAAGAAGTTGCATTTGTCCCCAGACAACCCTATATTACTAAATTACTCCAGGGAAGAGTTGTCTTTGTAAGCAACTGCAAAACAAAGCCAGACTTTTTTTGAAGGCTATCACAATAGACAGGTTAGCTGTCATATTTCATCAATGCACTTACAGTTATAAGTAGGCTCAAAGCCAAAGAAAGCATACACATTTATTTTTGAATCTAACATAAAATCTACACACCAAGAAAAACAGATTTCTTTGTGAAAACAAATAGCCCACCCGTATATTGTGAATTACGTTTTAAAACACTGTGGTACATCCTATAAACTATAGATTACTAAAGCACAAATACTGTTAATAAAAGCACTCTCTATGTACATATTTGTAAAAAAAATGCTCAAGAATTATATTTTTAATCAAAAACTATGAGTTGGAATGAGTTTCCATTCTCAAATGTGATTCTTCGTTACATATGGGAAGAAAATTGCCCTTCACAACAGTTTTACTAGATCTTTGAGGACTTTTTTTTATATCTACCCACAAAAGCTTGACAGCTAAAATTAAAATGGTCTTTGACTCTTTTTTTTTTGTTTGTTTGTTTAGGAACTTCAAAGATTAGAGACCAACAACAAAAAATAAATATGCAATTAACTCAAGCTGTCCATCTTCCAGCACGTCTAATCCGCCCACAAGAACAGCAAAACTCCAGCCCTGTACTATTCCACACTAGATTTCTCTTTACACTGTACTGCAAAAGGTGTTCAGGTCCAGGGCATGAATGAGATCCTAAGCAGGGTGAGCTTTAGGAAAACTAATTGCTAATCTCCACAGGCAGAAGGGACAGCACGGTGCTGAGACACTTCAGTTTGACAGAGTCAAGTTAAAAAACTGAAAGAAGGGGGTGGGAGAATGCAGAATGGCTTTCTGCTGCAGGCTGACAGCTGTGATATTCACAACAGAGAGAGGAATTTATGTGTTTTCTGCAACATTCAACACATTTAAAAAACCACCTCACCTTCAAAATAGGAAAATTTCAAATTAAATTTCAAATGTTAGTAACATACTAGTGGCTTACTCCTATTTTGAATCTCCCCTATACATCTTAAAGGCGTTTTGCAGAAAAAATGAGCCCACCCTACCAAGCCAGTATAAAAGTCCTGGAGTCCAGATTGCCAGCTGGGTATGAGGGGCTGGGAGCATCACTGAGTGATGCACAGAGGGTGCCTGTGTGTGCATCCCCGCTATTTCCTGTGTGTTCTCCAAGGGGCAGACAGAGCACTTACCTCGGAGAACACAATCCTTGCTGAGTTTGCAACTGAGTTTTAATGGAATACGTACAGCTACATTCTTACATCCAATCAAAATAAGTGAGCTTTTAAAAAACATTCATCTCAGTGGATTATGCCCAAATTGCAGGGTCTACCCCAATTACAAACACAACATATGAGCTTCTTCAAATGCATTCTGGCATCTCCCTTCCCCTCAGTGCACTGAAGGTGCCTCAGAGGGCTCAGTGGAGAGAGAACACCTGCCTAGCATGACCTGACTGTGGCCTCCAAGACCACATTCAACAATGTACTATCGATTTTTAAGCTGAAGAAGCTGTCATCATTTACTCTCTAAATTCTTCATTGCTTGATGTTTATTGATTCCTGCCAGATTCCTTACAGTCTATCACATTTGTAAGGCAGGCTTGCCACGCATATTATTAGAAATGTTGATGGGGACCGTTTAGCAAAGAGAGAGAAGATATATGCATGTGTGTAGTGAGCATGCACAGCAGTCTATCTGTAACATGGAAAGGAAAATGTAAATGGGAGTGCTGCACTTTCAGCAGTGCATCTTCAGACTGACAGTGCCCTTGGTGTTGAAGACTATAGCGCTCTCTCCCAAAAGCTGTATGAAGAATTAGCAGTTCATGAGTAATGCCATGTGAAAATATCTGTCAGTTGTAAGCTTCTCTGCAAATTATCCAATACTGCTGGAGAACCAATTCCAACCATCAAAAGGGACCTCTCTCCAGAAGGAAACATTTTTGAGCTTTTTGCAGCAGGACCTGGATCCTTAAAGTGCTTTGACCTTTCCAAGAACTCTCTCTTTTAGAAGAGACAAGCAAATTTCAGCTGCTCCATTTTACACAAAACTAAACAAACCACTCACAAAGTGTAAATATTTACTGTAAAATAATGTCTGAATATTCCAGTTCCATGCTAGGCAAGGTAATCTATCAACCTCCTTCAAATGAAAATGTGTTCATCTAGGAAAAGATGCTGCTGTAATCTAGATTTCACCCCCACTCAGTGAGTTCTCATGATATTAACTGTCTAAAGGTTCAGAAAAAACAGGAAACCTACAGACACTAGGTTTTTGTGTCTCTTTTTTCCTTTAAATCCAGTTATTCCACTTCTGTGTTGTTAGACTAATGAAAGACATAGGAGGTTAGAAAAAAAAAAAAAGTAAAATATGGAGAAGGAAAAAACACTGCAGTTACACTTTAATTGTGTATCTACAGTGCTTTAACCAAGGAACTGACCCTGATCTCTGCCAGAAAGAAGTGGGACGACAGCAAAACAGATCATAATGAAAACATGTAATGAATTATCTATGCATAAATTACCCTTTGAGTTCCAACTAATCCACTGTTACTAAGCTAAACATCCACTTCCAAGTGGATTCATGTTTACTGTTCCATAACACGCTCATTTATACTGAGAAAAGAAAAGAAAATTTTCAAAACCAGTATTACTATGGATCGTGTGCAAAGGGATTAAATGTTAAAGGTTGTGACTAATACCTACCTGACTTCTGCGGAGTAGCAAGACCCTATGGTTACTTTAGAAGTATTTCAGCCCTAGTCCTGAGCAAAAAGGGAAGCAAATCCAAAACAAAAAATCCACTTCCAGAACTCCCAAGAGGATTGCCATTAGTCCTGCCTGTATTCATTGCAATACAACCATGCCGAGGACTGTTTCAAGTCTCTCTTCTAGCAAAGTTTAATTCTCAAAATGTCAAATTAAAATTTTCAGGTTTCTGAGAGATACAGTCCCGAAAGAGTTTCCCAGTACATTTACAGTTAAGTGTTTTAAAGAGAAACCAAAGAAATTTCCTTCCTTTTAGCTTCTGAAAAGAGGAGCTAAAAATCCTCCACGCTACCACTCATTTCATTTACCCAACCACAAGTAACTTTACCTACTTAAATCAGTGAACTGATTTCCTTCAAACAGAACAGTTTTCCTACTCGAGTGAGAAATATAAAACAAGCCAAGTTTGAAGCCTTTAACTTCAACTGACTAGGCTTCATAACCATAAAATATTAATCATGGTATTCTTCTTTTCTGCTTCCCTCTGAAATACTCATTACTGGCTGTAGTTAGAGAAGGAACACTGACCTCACACAGGCTGGTGCTCTGATGAGAAGGCTCGGATAATTTTCTTAGGTGATTAGCTGCTATTTTGTTAAAGTGCTATAGGTCATAATGATTACCAGACATGGTGACAGGAAGGAATATTTTCTAGTGAAAGCAGTGAGACAATAGTGGTTTTCTTCCTTCTTCCATAGCACTGAATAGCTCACAATTAGGCTGAAATATTAGCTTCATTAACATCAATTAACTTAACATGGCTTATTTAAATGAAGGCTTAAGGCATCATGACTTCATGGTCCTTCACGGCCCTAATATCTTTGAAATATAGTTTTCATTGGTGTAGGTATGTTGTTATTTAGAATATTTTTTTTCTCCCCAGAAATAACAGTGTAGAAGGCAACAAATTAGATATTAAGATGCTAGTTTTACTCCACTTTTGAAAAAGCTTTTATTACTTAATACTGTTTTATTAATTAAAACCTTTGTTAGTAATATTCAATCAAATTAAGATACCACTAAGATAGATAGATGGCCTACAGTGACTCATTATTTTCCCTTAAGGTCCTATTACTCCTAATGAAAAAAACCTTTGTAAAAGCAGTTTAAAAAAACCCAACACTCTTCACTTTTAACTTAAAAGCCACACAATAATAATATTAATTGCCTTGAAATTTAAATTCTTTGACTTTTGAAATTCCAGTGAATTTCACAGAAATACTAACTAACTTTGTTTTGTTAAATAATGTGTTCTGAATTCCTCCTAAATTCACTGTGAAGAAATTGGAATATATTACAAATACTTGAATATAATTCACAATTTTGAGGGGAAAATCCTTATACTGCCCATCTCAACACTGTCTTTGAAAATCTCCTCAGGACATGGGAAGCACAAGCAAGGTCTATTTTGGTGAAATCATTTTACCAGAACACAGCATTTAAAGAAACACTGCTCCTTTCTCTTATTTCAGCCAATATTTCTCCTTCATGCATCTATCTCCATCGGGACTAAGACATCTCGTTTTACCTCCGAAAACAAGTAACCAATGCAGAAAGTTTCTTGGGAATACCTTGGTCTAACCAGCTTTCCTTCTGCTCCCTATCTTTTAAACACTGTTGCTCAAGCATTGAGTGGGCCCCAATCTATATTCCTTAGGACTTTTCCTTCCATACTCTGCCAAGAATTCAAGAAAAATCCTCAAATATCTACAGAAATCCAGATTGCTTATCAACTGTTTTGCAACACGCCAGAGAAGTCACGGATATTTCAGAAAACTGAGTATCTCTGCAAAATATCAGAGGTCTTTCTCAGTCAGAGTTTCCAATGGCCACCAGAATCAGGTTATGCAAGATTAAAGGCAAATGAATATCCCAATCTTCTTTTGAAGAATCCTAAGTGCAAGCAATGACTTAACATGACAAACAATGCCACACTCTCAGAAAAGTCCTACGAGGACTTAGATGATCTAAAACACCCCAGTAAAAACCTAAGGACAACAGTAAATGTGAGCATAGCATGCGCAGAGCTTGATTAATCCCCATTACAAATTAACGGATCAAGAGACAAATGAGTGCATATATTTGGTGATGCATAATAATTACCTCAGGTGAAACAAGCTGTAGAAGTCTCTAGCAACATTCCATAAAGAGAAAATAAGCATTAGCAGCTAAACTAAGTTCTATACCTGCATGATGAACACTAATCAGCCAGTGTGTAACTTAGGGGCCCGGCAGGTGCAGAGAAAGCTGGAAGAGCACTCCAGTTCCTTTTCGTGATGAGACCATTCTAAAAATATGTATCAGTACCAGCAGGTAAGAAAAGAAACTACAAAATGGCATACAAAGCAGGTGACAAGGAGGCTTCCAAGAGCGTGGAAAAAGGGAGACACACAAGTTGAAAAGCACAGCTGTACCAAGATGTACGAAACCCTCCATAAATGAAATGAGACAAAGACTTAAAGGACATGGAAAACTAAAACATTAACTCTCCTGCACAGAAAAAAATATTTTTAACATGCTTTACAAGGAAAGGTGATTCTTCCACCAAAATCCTGGCATGGCCTAGAAGACCACTGAGGTCCCTGCTTTCGCAAACTTCCCCACAGCCTCTGGGTATACAACTTCATGCCTCTTTCTCACAGCTCATATAGGTGAAGTGGGAATACTAACACTTGATTTTTCTCTGTGTTTGTGAGGATAAATGCTCTAGGATTAAGGCATACAGATACTGTTTACTTAATGGTTATAATTTTATACTCTTTTGACAAACAGCTATAAACTTCAAAATCATAGCAAGTTATTATTTTCTATCATCAAAATTGAAACCAATGAATTTTTTACATTTTACACAGCAAAATTATGTGACAGCTAAGACACCCTTATTTCATTACACAATGTGCTATGACACCACTATAGTTCTGCAGCAAATACAACATACTGGACAAAAGACTGAATTCTTTTGTCTACTCAAACGGCAACTTCAACCTGAACCATCAGTTGAAACCGAAATTTAAGCTTATGGTGGGACAGGAGAATAGCAGCATGGAAACACCGCGCTCTAAATTTGTCAGATCCAGTCCCCTATTACTGGTGTCATCCTCACACTAAGTCCCAAACACAGCATTACACTAGCTACTAGAAAGAAAAGTAACTCTACCGTAGCCAAACCCAGGACCACCAGGGATCTGATGACCTACTTTGTGCCACTGTACTGCAGCCCCACTTGTTAATTTTGGTGTAACAAATGAAACCAGCAAAATTATGTTCTTCATTTCAGCCAGTTAGAATTTTCCCTGTGATTTCAGCAACAATAAATCTCAAAGCTCATTATTAAAGCTCTCGAGAACACCTTGTTTCCTCTTGCTTCAGCTATGCAGTTCTCCAATTCTACCAGATTGGTTTCCAGCGTAGATTATGTGTTTACGTAAGTTTTGCTCAAAATTTAGACTGGTCAAAATAAAGGGTTACTATCCAAACTACCAGTGTGACCAATACCACCTTTGGTTATCAGAGCACTGGCCATCTCTGGTTTGTTAAAAATGAAGAGAGGAAAAGAATGTGTTCCATCAGTGAGCCGATGCACAGGGAAATATTACAAATACTGGATACAGTTTTCATGGTTTATAAAATCTACTACAGAATACAGCAAAGCAATAACCTTGCCACTCAAAACCAGAGGTAACATTTTAACTGAAAAATGATCATTTTAGAATTATAAGCCTCGGCTCAGCGGTTATTTATTGAGACATAATATACTACCTAAGAACATCCTTTATATTAAGACATTAAATACTTGCAGGACTAAGGAGACAACAGTACATATTTCCCCTAAGCCTCAGACTACAATCATCATAATAAAATTGTTCATATTCATCAACAAGGGGAAAAGACTGTCAGGCGCAACTATGTGCTTTAGTGTGTGAATGGAGTGCATTGTTAGGATGGGGAAAGGGACGAGAAGGAAGAGATCGAGATAATGATGAGCACAATGCAGATTCACAGGTGCAGCTGGAATGAGAAGTCAGTCTTGTCTTGCATGTTGATAAACCACACTTGAGACAGCATCGAACAGAAGATGTTCCTACCTGACTGGGAGCCGTGTCCTCTGAGCCAACAAAAGTTCTGTGTGTCCAGCGAGGTTCATCTCCCCATCCTGAAAGGACACCTGGGAAGCACCCTGTTAAGAGATTTCAAAGCACATTTTGAAGCTGTGTACATGTTTATGTGTTAAACGGCTCTGTGTGTGTATATATATATAAATAAATAAATATATGCATTTATTTCAAGTGAATATTTGGAAAAGAAAACAAATTGCAAGTAATAGTCCCACCGAGCAGGAGGAGTGAGAGACCCTTTCTACACACAGCATTCATGACAGTGTCCTGAGAAACAGGAGAGCATCTGAAAGTCCTGCTCTTCACATCAGTGTCCCACCATGCTTCCACTGCAAAAGCTTCTGGTAGTGCTTCCTCATCTGCTTGTCTAACCTATCACTCTTTCCCATCCTGAGCCATGTCCTTTCTCAAAATGGATTTCACAGACCTTGGATAAACCCAATGGGGTTTCTTCTGCTCTTTCTACCCCTTAGTAACATTTATCTGGTAAAGACACATTTTCACAGTAACATCTCAGAAAAAGAAATTACGTAACCATTTGGCCAGACACAAACATACAGTGCACACAGGGACCTGACATTAATGCTAAGGCTCTTGAAAACTATTATTTAACTTTCTTTTTGTGATCCTTACACTCTTAATGTGTGCATTTTTTTTTCCATTCTGGAAGAGGGAAAGAGGTACCACTGAGATAAGGCCACTGTCAGCAGGTGATATATTAGCTTTAATGTACTGTACTTCATTGAGACCCTTATGGCAATAATGTAAACAGAGCAAAATCCGTAACAAAGACCTTCTTTGGAGAGGTCACTTCTGCCAACTCTGCAACAGGAATATAGCTGGAAGACATAAATCTTCAGCTGTCAACACAGTAAGAGAATTCAATTCAATGCTTGATCTTAACTAGATAAAGTCTAAAGTTAATCATTATTTTTCTGTTGTTGCAGTGGTACAGTTTTCCACTGTATATATTTGCCATATCAAGTTCTCTCAAGGTAAAAGGTAGCAATGGTATAAATTAATTCCAAAAACCAAAGCAAACTAGATAGGTAATTTAATTTTCTGTAAAAGCTCTACACTGTATATTAAACTTTTCAATTTCTCTCAGAAGATGGTTCTACTCAGAAAGATGGTGTTTTCGGTCCCTTAAAAATTTGTAGAACTTATTCTTAGTTTTTAACTTTGGGGGCAAGAGTCAGTTGCTTTGCATTTGAACCTGTAATTTTGGCAGCAATTCTTTTTCTGTGTTAATCAGAGCACAAGCCAACAGACTTGGCTTCCACTTCAAGACCAAGACAACTCACTGAAAGCAAACTCCTGTCACTAACAGAACAACTATTTTAAAATCCATGTATTGAGTATTGCAATCTCTTCCAATCACTTTTCACAGTGGAACCACATGTCAAGCAGCAGTTCTTCTTATATGAAGCATATTCCATGCTAACCTCATAAATCAGGGACTCAACCTCAAGCAGTGTGTTAGCAAAAGAAATCTGACACACAGCTCTCGTGTGCTGACTTCGTCTTGAGAAAAGATAGTGAGTGCCTTGGTAGCAACAGATGCTACAAGCAGACAAACCTCTTCATAATAACACTCCCAACAAAGCTAACCTTCTTTAGCTGAGCACGACACCACTGGTGCTAGAAAGGCTCTTTTTAGAAGGCTGAAAACGGCCAAGCCATGAGCAGATTTTGGGTTGTGAAGTAACTAGACTGTATTTTCTTCCAGGCACTGGCTGCAACACAGTGCTGCAGAGTATGTTTGCTCCTCTTGCCTCGGAACTGTTCTGCTATTTAATACCTCCCTTGCAGCCTATACAAGTCTGCATAAGCTACATTATTTCTCTATTTCTGGGCTTTCGGTTACAAGGAACCATTTTTTGATCCACAAGTTTAAAAAAA
>VXBZ01000171.1:214222-265571 GCA_013399135.1 Heliornis fulica | reverse complement strand
AAAAAAAAAAAACAAACAAAGCCTCTTGCCACACACACCTCTACTTGTCAAGTAAACCCCAGACTAGAGATGCTCCAAAAATTTCTCTGTTAAGATGCTTTAAACTTAACTCCAAGAAAGAACTTGCCAGCTGAAAAACAGGCCATCAGTTCTGAAGATGTTTCTAAGGGATGATGAGAATCTCTTAACCTAGGCAGCATCAAACGGGCGAATAAGGGTTAAAACGTTGTCTGTATCTCTTCAAGGAATTGAGAGTTCCCTCATCCAAATGGAAGCAAACGCATTGCCCTACATAAAGCTCTTGATCTTGATCCAAATTCTCAATGGAAATTAAGGCAACTGTGTAGCATTTTAATTCTGTGCAACTGTATACAAAGCCTTACTTTAGGATCCAAAATTACAGGCACAGTGTTATCCTGAATTATGAGTGAATATTCTTAATAAATCTGAGTTGACTCCTGTGAGCCAAGACATTACTATCACTGGATTATCTTAAACCTAGCAGGCAGTTTGAACTGGAGACTGATCACCTGAGAGTATATTGTTATTTCCGACAAATCCATGTGAATCATAATGGTATTTTCAACCTCTCCTAGGATTTTTAAAAGTCAACACAAAATAGCCTTTCATAAAATGATCTGGTTTCATGTTAATTATTGACTACATCTTGAAATAACAGCACTAGTTAGTAAATAATTTGACAGCACTAAAAATTGCAGTGGAAGAAAACAGGATTTATGACATGGTTGAAGGAAAGCAGGTTGAACAAAATATTTTAAACAAAGATGTATCAGCGTATTCATTGGGAATAAAATAGTACAGCAATAATAAAGCCATACAGAAGAATTAAGCTCAGGATATTGTAACAAGCAGAGTTTTGCCTACTGATTAGGGAGGGGGACAATTATATGTAGTTAGAACTCTCAAAACCATGTTTTCTTTTAAGTCACTTACAGAAAATAAGCAAATGAAAATTACACACGTAGCTTTTACAGGTGGACTAAACAGTCATTGACTAATAGCAGCACCTTTAATTGCAAGAACAGGCTTGAAGGTCAGAGAACACAATGCTGGTACTTCTGTGAGCACAACAGGTGACACTAACAAATGAGTAATTCTCCAACAGAAAAAAAAAATTGAGTTACCAATTCTCCTATTTCCTGCATGTGTTTCTGGACAAACATGCCTATTCCTTTGCTTTTGAGAAAGGTTGGGAGAGAAGTATGCTATGAGTTTTGTTTATTCCTATTTAAAATAAGCCTTCTCACTTATATCATTGATTTCCTAAAAAGAAAATATCCTAGAGGTAAATTTAGTATGTGTTTGCCACAAAGTGGAAGAAAATAGCTACTCTATCTCCCCACTGGCCTTTACATAGCTCCAGTGTTTCCTAACCTCCCCGCAGAAGAAGCTCAAGCCGGTTTCAGATACACAGAGAAACTACACGCTGGGACAAAAGAGCGCTCTCAGTTCCCGAGAACTCAGAAACCAAAAGTGTGGCACCAAATTGCAAAGTAAATCAATTCCCAAACTATTTTCAGTACATGTCAACTCAATACCTAATACCTCCTCTCACAGTCAGGTCTTGACCAAAGCAAATCACATCAGAGTGCTCCAGCAAGTTACTCTACACAAATAATTAACCCAGTGAGACACAAGGCTGTTGCTCACATTTGCAGATATGCAGCTTTCATTACAATAGTCTATTAGATTCTGAAGTTTAAAAAAAAAAAAAACATTGAATGAGCTGCTTGTCCTTTGTTACCTATTTAAGTCAGTTTGCCACAGATGATGGTACAAAACAGATGAAGTTGAGGCAAACCATAACGAAAAGCTATTTCATGAGCTGGCCCATAGGCAAGATAGCAAAGGTGCCCTTAGAAATAACGTGGCTAACAGATCTGTTTTACATGCAAAGCCAAAGTAACCTATTACAAAATATAATATCATTGATCATCACCTTTATCTTTAAGCACGTTACAGGACCATCCAAACCTCTTCTCTGACTTCTAAAACACATCCCTCCCACAGTTCATCTCTCCTGAACTGAAAACTACCTCCTTTCGGGTTTCCTCATTTACATAATTCTTTTATTTTTTTAATGGCTACCAAGGATGGTCAAGGCGAGTTGAGACTGTGCTGGTGATACAAAGTGAGGAATGTGACAGATGCAGGAAGGATTGACAGGGTTCAGTACATCCAAATACTTCATGATGCTTCGGAGCTAAGGCATGTGAAGTGAGATTAAATACCAGTATTTTCTAAACTAAAAATTTCTGTAATTTTAAGAAATGCGTTGACAGAAAATTTGAGAGACCTTAACGCTAAGTTAAGAAATTTTTTATATATGTGAATTATTTAAACTTTAAAACTTTAATAGGCTTAGTTACAAAGCACAGTGCAAATCTGTTTACCAGTTAAATACTTCAAACATTATTACTTATGAATAAGCTCAACATTGCTTATCCAGGTCTAATTATACTCAGAAATACTCCACAACCAGAAATTCTAGCAGCAAAAAAACCCAAACCTGGCAGCATGTTGGGGGTACGAGGATGGGCTGATTTTTGTTTAGGTTTTTATCATTTGTCTCACTTTTTAAAGAAAAAAAAAATACCTATGTTACGTTTGCTGAAATTTATTATTTAGAAAAACAAATGTATTAAATACATTGTACAGTGGAGTTTCTGACACTACCATATTGAAAAAAACAACACTTTTTCTAAAGACTTTATAATTGCATTATAAAGATCCAAACCACTGCAAGCTGCTAGACACCGCTTGCAGCTTTTTTTATATTGAGGACTCCTAATCTGCATATTTAATGGTTCCAAATCACTTTAATGTGTTCTAAATACTCAAAAGTAAGACATTATCTTTTCTTCTAGAAAGAAAAGGTAGAAAGAAATAGCTTCAATGAGTTATTTGTGAAGGAAAGAACAAGGCAGACCTCCTGAAGAAAGGCCTCTCATTCAGAGATGAACTTTACCAAATTCAAAAGCAACCAAAGGAAGCATTCACGGCTTTCTTCTGAGAATGAGCTTAATAGCCTAGGACCCCTGAAACATGGCACATCCTGCAGGCACGAGTAATGCATCCTAGACAAAAGTAGCTCCCAGTAGAAGAGGATCATAGAGGGGATGGCATTTTTTCAAGTATCTGTGTGTAATCTCATGCAGGGCTTTAAATTTAAAAAAAAAAAAAAGCACAGTGAATTTGGCTTAGTATTTTAATAGGAAGTTTTGGATACATGAAATTATCCAGTGGAATATGGAGTAATTCTGGTCTTTGCTGAGAAATTGATGCATTTTAAGCAACTTAGAGCTCTCCCAATGTACACTTAGTCCTGTACAATGGTAATGGAGCAATGATCAAGCCTGGAGATCACAAATACAGGGGACTGGGGAGCTGAACTCCAACTCAAAGACCAGTCTGAAAAGTTTGCTTCCCCCAAGCATCTACTGCCTGCAGCACAGTGTTGTGAGCACAAAAGGAGTTCAGCTTCTAAGAGGAACAGAGAAGAGGCTTTCTATCTGCTCTATCCTCTCCCAGCAAATAACCCTTTCCTGTTTAAAAGGATCTAAGTTTAAATAGCACCAAATTTACTTAGCAAACCCTCACTGGAACTTAAACCCAAACCCAACACAACTTCAGAGATAATTACACTTAATCTAGTCTGAAAGTTTGTTTCCTTTTATGCAAGAATCCCTGTGGCTGTATCGAATTCCAACAGCTACAAGCACCATCAAGTCTGGAGAACATAAACACAAGGATCCAGGGAGCTGAACACAAACCTGAAATAAAGTTTGACCATTTTTTGTTTGTGTGTTTGTTTTCCTCAAGCCTGAACTACCTTACACTTTGTAACAATCAAACAGAAAACATTTACCATATGAGAGCAAATATTATTGCTGTTGTTATGGCTATTTGGACATGTCAGTCTCAGGCACCCCAAAGGTGCCCCAACAATAACAGCTCAACTTAAAAGTCAAAGGGCAGATACCTTTGAAGCAAGAGATGATACACAAACAGCAGCAGACCTTGAAGCTTGGTCTGAGTATCTTCCATTCCTCTTCCTCTTGAAGGCAGAGCAGGCACGTTTGATCAGCGATGGTGCTAAATGCCAGAAGCTCTAACAGCAAAACGTTCCTCCCACCAAACCCTCCTCTAGGGAAAAGGCAGTTCAGTCGAGTCTGGCAAATTCTTGTCAGGTTCTCAATTAACTTGAAGACAGGCAGAAGTTGTTAGCATTTTGTGAACTAATTAACTTACATTTTTTAAAAATAATTCTTTGGTAATCATGGGTGACAAAGAACCTCTGCCAAAGAAAACATTAGCTGTCTCTACTCAGAGGATCTTTTGACTCTTTAGCATCCAGTCTGAACAGGCACAGAGGTTTTAAGATACCACTACATAAAAACCAGTACATAAATACACGAAGACAATTGAAAGGACAACGCTGGATTTTCAGTTCTGCCTTTGGCTTGGTTTTTAGAGCCCTACAACACAACCTGGGCCACAGGTGAGGTACTGGCTTGAAAACAAACACTGAGTTCTAGGCATAAGTATTTTCAAGTTGGATTAACATGGGACTAGAAGCCAACAACTCAGTCTCTTGGGTCTGTACTTGCATTCTGTAGTGTTGGTGATACTTTCTGGCACTGGAAAAAGAAAATGGAAATTATGTTTTTTCTGGGAAAGGGGAATACAAGCCACTACTAAGACTGCAATCTCAGGAAAGAACCTCACCCTGAAATGTCATAAAAAACACAATATTTTTGTGCAATTGCTACTTCTTACCAGTAAGGAGAGGTACATAAATGCATATAAAAGACTTCTATAGGGGTGTAAAAGCTGTTACATATTTTTCAAAACTGGTCTAGGGACAAAAACTCGTCATTCCCCTTTAAAGCAAAAGTTAATAGCAACTGTGCACCCAAGAATTGTAACGGTGAGAGCGTATTTGCCACTGGTATTTTGGTTGCTGCAGACAGGAGCTTCAATTTGTGATCAACAGACCTGTCATGTCCTTGATAACTTTTAGAACTCCATAAAAATTAACTGTGAAGATCTAGCTTACCATCTTCACAGGAAAAATTTTGGGAGCCCACAAACCAAAAACAGTACCATTATAAAGCATACTTCAGATAATAAATTGGTTGGCATTTCTGACACTAGCAGAGACAGTGACTTTTTTTTTTTCCCTATTTTTCAGTGAAAGGACAAAAAAAAATCTTGGGCTTTTTTTGTTTTTCTTAGAGATAAAACTGAAAGGTACCAGGGATTGCTGCTGGGTTTCCTCCAGGATTCACTTCAGATTTAGAAGCAGGGCTTTCTACCTTTATCTGCAAATGTCACAATTGAGCTAGTGACTTTATATAGTTTCTTGGTTTAATAACTATGGTAGATACAGCACATGTACGGCCTCTGCCCCTCTCTGAAAATAAACAAAACTAATCAGGTCTAAAAACTAGTTTATATCTCACTGTTCATAGAAAACAGAAAGAGTTGGGCAGAGATAACCTAATTTTCACCTGTTTCTGCTTACTGCATATACACTAACTCAATTTAGATTGATTGGCTAATGTTTGCAGACTTACTATAGTGGCACAAGGGTACTACATCCATTCAGCTTATTTTTTTAAGAAAGACAAACCAAGATGAAATGTTGTTCATGCTCCTTTTTAATTTTATTTTAGCTCTTTGTTTATCTCTTCACTTCAAAGCATTTCCAATATGAGGCACAGTTTCAGTGTGACAACTTTGTAAAATTAAAATAGAAAAAATGTGCCAGCATCAATCTGCTTTACATTGGAAAGCACAACAGCCTTGAGACAGAAATGACGACTTATGAGAGCAAGCTATAATGAACCCAGAAGTGCTATATGCAGTAGGAAAAATATATTAGACTGGAGGCTGAACACTCCTGACACAATTTGTCTTCCTCAATAGGAGCCTTCTTTCCCCAGTTGCAGTCTACAGTCAAGTCTAACTCCAAAAGCAAGGGAAAATTACTGATATGAAGCCCCCCAGTTCTGTTGGCTAGCATTTCTTAGTTGACTTGAAGCTGCTTAACGTCCAAATTCAAAAGAATACATCCCAGAATAAAGCTGAGACTGCAGGAGACTTCCCCCACCTGTGGCCTGCCACTGCCTGAGAAGGCTCGAAGGAGGCAGGCAGCCCCCCCTGGCAGCGGGAGCCCAGCCCAGGGGCACACCAGCTGCCTGCTTGCCATAAGCCGGGAGTGGGAGCAGAGGCCCGTCAATGGCAGGCACACAAGGCCCCAGAGGGCAGCGGCACAGGGACAAGGAGGCCACCCTTCGTCCCGGGAGGGCTCCAGGCCTGCAGGCTGACTCCCTGTTCCCCAAGTCAAAAGAGTCCAAATCTAACAGCAGGGCAAGGATGTTATAAAATGTGGTCCTATTCAGGACGGGAGGAGAGAGGGGTACAGGTCTGATTCCAACAGTATTAATGAAAATCAGTGGTGGATGCTGAACTTCTCTTAAATTCCAGTGTTACCGGAAAACAAACACATTCTCCTTTGCACAGGCATCCCGTAATTACTTGTGAACTGCAATATATTTATGGAGTTCCTGTTCTTTTCTCAACAATGTACGTAAGGCACAATCTCAATTCTCTTTAAATACATTTTCAGCAAAGGGCATCACATGAACATATGTAGAATCTATGACAGTAAGTGGCTAACATTCCTTTGTATTGCTTTCTGAAGACACGCTTTCCCACTAAAAGAGCTTCTGGTAGGCTCAAGGCAGATACAATTTTCCATTTTTTGCTTTAAAAAAAAAAGGATACACGTATTTACTTTAAGAGCTGGTGAATGCTAGGAACTCAATTTCCAACTTCATTTTGTACCATTTTACTTAATACACATTTATCAAAAGCCTAGACTGATTATTTCAACTACTTAAAACCCAAATGAAATAGGCTATAAACTGCATACATCTAAGAGTGCTTTGTCATTTCACTTTTGTAGTACAAACTCAACACAGTTATCACCCAGCCCTGCATGTACACATTTCATTGTAACAGAATGAAATACTAGCATCAGCAGCTCAGAAAACTAGACCTAAATTTTAATAATAAAGTAATTTTAAAGTTGCTATTTCTGTGGTAGTCATACCATAATTGTATGAATATAATATGCAGTGAATTCTAAACATTGAATTATTTTAATAAAAATTCAGTCACTGTAAACCTAGAATCTGCGAGTTAGACCTGTGCTTAAAAGGCAACCATCATCAACTACTATATAAACGTACTTTTAACAGAATTAACATCAATAATTTGATGTTTTATACACTTGTATAGAATTGTAAGTACATGTAATTGACAGCAGATTAATTTCCCAAAAGAGTTATTTATAATATGGTGGCATAGTGGCATATTTTTTTAAAAACCCAACTATTTACAAGAGCATGCATATGGTTCTAATGAACTACCTGGTAATATCAGTGTTTGTATGACTGATGACATTAACACAATAGCATCATCAACATGCCTCTCAAAACAGCCATTTGAAAATGACAACTACACACAAACTAGGCACTGAAAGGTAAAAAGGCAGAAAAATATTCACAGCCGGGCACAAATGATCATGTGGTTCAGTGTTTTGTGAACACAAGGATAGCTTTGTTATTATTAACACAGTAATCCCTAATCTAAAAGTATTCTTACTACTGACAAGTTCTTGCAATGTTCTGAGATGCTTTAAAGAGAAAAACATACACCACAGATTCTCTTTTGTGTATAGTTGAGCAATTTGACCAGAACACAGCATCTTGGCTAGCAACATTTGATCTATCAACAGCAATTCATGTAATTTGCCTTCTTCACTTCTGTGAAAGATGGAGCACTTCCCCATGCTTAACTACTGGGAATCAAGGAGGAGCAAAAATGGGCTGATGGCTGTAGCAGAACTTATTTTATCCCAAGAGTTAATTCTGTTAATTAGAAGTTTACATAGTGATTTCTAAATAATAAAAATATTGCATAAAAACTTTTCTAGCCCATTCTGACTCTCTCTACTCCTCTGAGCCTCCCTGACAGGAGCTCGAGAAGGACTTGTAATATTAAGTTTGATACAGTCTTTTGCATACATTAGCCACATTGGTCTCACAGTTGGTCTTTGTGCCACAGATTTTTCACCAACAGCATTAACTAAGATAAAACATGTCTTTACAGAAGCACAGAGAAACGCCTGATTCCTCACTGATCTCAGGACAATGTTCCTATGTTCTTTTAAATAAAAAATACAGTTGAAACCCAATTATTTGGCTAAAGAGAGTACCACTGCAGGAGTTTCTGGGAAACAGATTTACCAGTAAAAACCACAGCACTGAGCAGAGTTTATTTATTTATCAAGATGAAGCATCTGTGCTCTGACTACATCTTCTGAAGCTAAATTGAAGAGGATCTCTTTCTTCCTCTGATAAATATATTTTTCTTCTTCTTTGTGACTTACATTCCATTTAATCTGTGGGGTTTTTGTTCCCCGGGCCTCCCTTCCTTTTAACATGCTCGCAACTTCTCACAGAAGTGTTTTATAAAATTCCCCTTGGAATATACCTCTTCTGCATCAGAAACAGAATTCACATGGGCTCTCATGGAAAGTGTCGAAAGATGAGGCAATGAAAAATAACTGGCCTTGCTCAGTAGTGCTGCTCACAGAACTTACTTTACCCCAAGACAACATATTTCTGTTCAATTCCTATTCTGCTGCTTGGAGGACAGAAAGATTTATGCAGATCATTAAAGAAAGGTGGGCGTGGGGGTGGAAGCAACTCCAGATTTGAGGAGCCTTCACGGTAGAAGCTGTATCCTTTTGTTTGTGTAAAACTGACAGATGGACCATGAAACTGACTGCACCATGCAACTTACTATACTGCTTGTGATGCCTAAAACTTGGAACTGGCAAACACACTTCAGGATCTGAAACAGGTCATAACAACAACTGTGGCAGATCAAACCACAGCCACGTTCATCTTTGGGTGCCTCATAAACAGCTAATTACTGTCTTTCATAGTACAGAAGGACAGTGACAATTTGCTCCTGCATCAATTCAATTATTCTAATCACTTTTTAACTGAAGATTTACTTATATATGAAATTATTCGTTGGGTTTCATTTTATTTCAGAGAAGCTCTGCTACTTGGATTATGAAAAAAGGTCACATATTTACATGGCAGAAGAAACCATTGCAATTACTGACTAAAATCTGATTTGAGATAATTGTTCAAAATCTTGAATCTCACTGAATCACCCCTACCATTTCAGTCTACATTCATGGTGGTCTCAATTTATTACTCTCGACTCCAGTATGTCAAATACCTGCAACAACATAAATTCACAGTACACAGAAGCATTTAAATACTCCTCACTTCATTCCATTTGTCATTGTAAGAAATTACATCACAGGTATGGAGTAAATCAGGACCTGCTGCCATTAAATAAAAAAAAAAAAGTTCAATTTTCAAAGAGCATTATGTAGTTATTATAACACTAAAACTGTATAATCTGGATTATTTGAGACCTCAACTACAAAGGAGAACAAAATCCCATGTAAGGTCTCTCCAATGAGATGGGTAATTTAGTGTCTGAGGGTCCTCTCCTAACAAGAAACTGAAACAAAAAATCCTGACACCTCTTTTTAGTATAACTTAATTCTGAAAGTGTAGGGAAGCCACAGAGCTCACTTTCAGAATCACAGAACTATTAACCAGAACAAGAGCAGTTTCATAAATCAGCGACATATTTTTAAAACCCAAAATGAGATTTTTCGTAATGTCACAGCGCCATTTGGGTCTAAGTATCAAAGATCTTTGCTATTATTTCCAGTTGTCCATGGCATTCCTATGCTTATGGAAAATGTTACTCATTTAGTAGTAGGTATTTCAGCAGAACACTTACTGAGAACCTATTTTATTTTAGCTAAGCGTTTCTAGAGCTTGACAGTAAATGATATGCATGAACCATGTTGACTGTCATCTTCCACTTTTAATTTGACTGTCAGACATACAAGTTTCATTCCAATTTCAGCGCCATAAGCCTGTTGCGTAAGCTGCCTGCTCAAAGCTGTTCCAGATGGAATGACAGTATTTTGTAGGACCCTAAAGATGTCGCTATAGAGAAGAATGTGTCAACAGCATTGAAAGCATGACCTTTTTTCCCGTTTTTTCTTTTGTCAGCAGTTCTTATTTCCACCCTATAATTTTTCCGCATTCTTTGTAAGATAGGCCAACATGGGAAAAAGAAAGAGTTTAAGTCTCTCAGCCATCTTCCATCATCTACAATCACATCTACCTGACTACACAAGGCAGCAGACAAAGCAGGAAAGTTTATAAACAATCCAGTATCTTCAAAATGACAGGCAAGGCCCAAATTATTTTAAAGAGGAAACAAAACCCAGCCTCCTACTTAAATAAGTTCTAGAACGATGGAGAACTTTGATGGTTTTCATAATAGATACTTTCTCTCATGAATGGCCAGTAAAAAGCCCGCACTCCTCTCATTGGAAAAAGGGTTTAGAAAGCAGCACATTAACAATGAATAATTTCTTTTACCAATTGTACCATTTTTACTGATAATTTATATACTATATTAATGTCACGGAGCATTCATTATTAGCTCTTATTAAAATAAATCACAAAAAGCCTACTTATCCTTCTCAAATAAAAATATGTAAATTACACCCACTGCTCATCTTAAACAATACAGGTAAAACAATACTCTTCTGACATGTAGGCTGTGTGAGGAACACAAGAGGTCTACACACACACACACACACACACCTCTGTGCCCTCAATAGAGGAAATTACCGTGTGGCACTTGTGTGCTTTTTCAGATGAACAATTCAGCATTCTGAAGTACTACAAATACTTCATTTGCATTTACGGGTTTTTCCTCTACAGGTTTTGGTGGTGGTGGTGGTGGTTTTGTGTTTTAAAACACAGAGTGCCACAGCACACAGTACAAGGATGGAGAAAAAAGCAGCGCAGGGTTGAAAAGCAACAGAACGAATGTGGAAGGAACGGCTTTTGTTAATTTGACAGCCCTCAGCTAGCTGCGTAGTTGGGTTTATAAAAGGTTCTTTGAGAGCAGCAGTTTTTCATGGTGTAAGAGTGCCACACAGCTCTGGTTCCTGCAGTGCCTCACACCAACAACTTCAAAACTAACTCACTGCAGATGTCCCTATGATCATCTAATCAGACATCAAAAGGAATACACTGACAACCTCCTGCGCTGATTAGGAGTGTTCTATATATGTTCCACAGCATAAACACACACACAGTAGTTGCTTTAAATACGGATTCGCCCACATCAGAATTCCCCTTTAAAAAACTCAGACTGTTTGGAACTCCCCAGTTGAATGACAGAAAATTCTTTCATATCTTCTGTTCCATTCCACACAGCAGTATTTCAAGAGCACAAGTTAAATTATTAATAGGAAAACTTTCACCAGAAAAAAGTAAATGCCTTGCAGAATTTAAAAACCTTGTTATTCCGAGTGACAGTCAGAAACCACACCACCTCAGGGAAGCAGTCTTGCCTTTACCCTGCAACACACGTATTTTAATACCCAAGATGTGTTTCCATCTCTAATTTATTTGTTGTCTAATTACTATACATCAACAAGCACTGGATTCAAAGCATTACAAGTGCACCATCCTTCCAGCAGTGCTTGTTCCTGAAGGATCACTGCGCTTCTCCCAGTATCTGGCTTCCTTCTCACAGCCCACCTCCTGGAATATTTAAAGGGGGCTTATATGAAAGATGGGGACAGATTTTAGTAGGGCCTGCTGCAATAGGACAAAGGGCAATGGTTTTAAACTAAAAGAGGGTACATTTAGAGCAGGTACAAGCAAGATATTTTTCACAAAGAGGGTGGTGAAACACTGGAACAGGCTGCCCTGGGAGGTAGTGGATGCCCCGTCCGTGAAAACGTTCAAGATCGGGTTGGATGGGGCTCTGAGCAACCTGATCTAGTTGAAGATGTCCCTCCTCAGGGACATCCCTGCAGGGGGGTTAGACTAGATGATCTTTGAAGGTCTGTTCAACCCTAACTGCTCTATGATTCCATCACATAACTACAGGACAATTTCATACTGAAACTCTAACACATGAAAAGGTACCAGAAATCAAAACAACCTGAACTAGTCAGGGTGAATAAACATATTGGACAGAAGTTTAATATTCTGAAGTCAGACAGACAATGTAATCTTCATGGCAGTGCAATCTCTCAGCTCAAGCCTTAGTAGAAACCTGCCAGATCAACCCAAGTTAGAGAATTTACAGTACCATCACTGTGTCAAAAAGGACCTCTTCTGCACTGCCCTCCTTTTAAACAGCCTGATTACACAAAGTAATGTTTCTATCTTTTAGGAAAATACCCATACATTGTGATAGAGCTACTGATAATCTTTATCTCAAAGTCACACTCCAATTGTAGCATATCTATATGTTATGCATGTGCATAAAATAGCATGTAAAAGGAACAAGTCATGGAGCTGCATCTCTACACAGGTTCCCATTATGCTAATCTGCAGATACTTAACCAGAAAGGCTAATACATTACAAACACAATTAATGGCCAGAAGAACCAGAGGAGTTTTCAACCCTTTTTAACAAGGGCTTGAAACACAAAACCATTTTGATTATATGTGAACCCTATCCAAAATTGCAGATTATATGTCCACAATGCATAAAATACAGTCAATTTCAAGTCACATCTAGGTAAAAATTGAAACCATATCGAGCCACCGGAGCAGCTCTTCAATTGATCCAGCATCTCATTGTATCTTTAAATATGGATAAATGCAATTTAATCAGCCATTCCCATTGATTAACTCCAAGTTAACCTAAGTATTTATCAAGGGAACATGCAACTCTAAAAGAAAAGAAAGACAAGCAGAACATAGCATCCCCATAATAATCAGCAAGTTAACAGAAGAGGTGAAACCTTAGTCTCACCAGAATTAATGCAAAGCCCCCATCAACTTCAATAGGATCATAAACCTCCATCTAAAACTCATGACCTATCAAGTCTTAAGATAATAGAGAAGTCTTTCCCTGGGCAAAAAGAGAGAGCAGCAAAGGTAATAGCTCCAGAAGAGAAAGTTATTTTAATTATACCATAGCAACTACTGTGTGGATGAACTGAAGAAAAGTAGCAAAATGTATTCTGCTCCCTAAAAAGTACAAAAAGAACAAACCAAGAGAATGCCACATCTCAGACCTTCTGCCTTGCAGCACCTCAGGGAGAGGGACCAAGCCAGGAACCTCTGACTTGAGTCAGACAACCTGAAGCCACAGCTCCTTTCAGCAACTTGGGGTCAAATGTTGAGCAAGTGTTAATTGGCCAAAGAATGCTTCCTTCCTCTGAAAGTCTTAGACTGCCTGTCCTGATTTTGGCTGGAATATAGTTCATTTTCTTCCTATCAGCTGGTATAGAGCTGTTTTTTTGGGGGGATTTAGGATAAGAATACTGTTGATCACATACTAATATTTTCATTGTTGCCAAGAAAGGACTTTTCAGTTTCTAGTGCCCTACCAAGGCTGGGGGCACCCAAGAAGCTGAGAGGGAATAAAGACAGGGCAGCTAACCAAATTTGCCAAAGGTTTATTCCATACCATATGATGTCATGCTCTATATATAACTGGGGGGTTGGTGAGGAGGCAGGACAGCTTGGGAACTAGCTGACCATCATCTCGGAGTGGTGAGAAGTTTTGCTGCTCATCACTTCCTTTGTATACTCTTTTACCATTATTATCTTTCTTTTCTGTCCTATTATTATACTCATCATTATTATCTTCTTTTTCTATCTTATTAAACTGGCTTTATCTCAACCCAAGTTTTATTACTGTTCCCCGCCCAGTTCTCTTTCCCATCCCACTGGGGAGGCAAGGGGGACAGAAGTGAGCAAATTGTAGTGTGGTTGTTGTAGCTACTGGCTGGGTTAAACCACCACAACATCTCAATCACACAGTATGGCCTCACTCCAGGGCAGACGCCCGGTGGAAGACTTCATGCCCATTGCTAACCTCTTTCTGAAGCCAGGCCATTCACAGCCAAACAGCAGCTGGGCCAGCACTTGGCTACAGAGCCATAGCAATGCTATGGACACTGAATTTTTCAAAGGAAATGCATTAAATTACACTTCTGGAGACCTAGAGATTTCCAGCTTTGAAAGCCTGGCTAGGGATCTGTGAGTATAACTAGACTCAGAAGCTTAAACAGCTGCCTTCATAAATTAACAAATTCACTAAGAAATACCTTTTTTCAATAAGAAATTCAGATGTTTGTTATCCCTATTTTTCCCCAATTACAGTCTCTAAATTTTTCAGCGGCAGCTATCATGATGAGGAAGGAGAGGTTTGGATGAAAAAAGAAGTTAAAATTTTGTACCATCTGTTAAATGACTTCCAGTCTGAGAGAACAGATGCTGGACTTCACTATCAGTTTTTGAGTGATCTAGAAGTATTTTGTTAATTGGGGCTAAAAGTACAGCTATGACAAAATAACTGTCACAGAAAATATGAAAGAGTAGCTCAAATTCTTCTCAAGCTACCTGTTCACTCAGGAAATGATTATGTAATTTTGGTAATCATCAGATGGTGTGAAAAAGAAATAATCTTCCTTTGAATGAATGGGACAACATCTGAAAAAAACCCCATACCAGAATACATGCCCTGCTTAGATTCTATACATACTGTGAATAGTTGAGATGGATCATCAGGTTCATCCAGCTAACCTGAACTGGGCACCAATGTGCTGATTTTATAGGCCCACGTGCTGCTGTTTGATTCGATGTGTTACTCTATGTCTGACATGTCAGTGATGTCTTCAGTGATTCAGATGATATCACCTCCCAAAAATCTGATACTCTACTGGTGTAGCAGTACGTAAGACAGCACACAGTCTGAGTATTTCTACAAAGAACCAAACTGCCAGTTCTACATGTGCCAAATACCAAAATGCCAGAAGAGCCAAAACAATTAAGCTAATTATGGAAGTCAGATTCAATTACAAAATAATTGCTAGGATAATTGTGGCATAAATACAGAGACTGAATTTTTACTACATGCACTGAAAACTGTTTCATCTACCCACAGCTCTGGTTCTTTTAACTTGCATGTGACTGCAAGGAAACCGATCAATGTGAAAAAATCTGCATTTGTGGCAAAGGAAAAGCAGTATTAATTTTACATTTTCAGCAACAATACACAGACCTAATGCATTTTCTCTAGATACTGCTTTAATACTTGAGTGAAAGAGCACAGCTATATTCCAAATGCAACGTTCAGTTGTTTGTGCCATGTTTTTTCATTTGTCAGATATCGATTCTTCCCTGTTTTAAAACAATCTGTACCTAATTTAACCTATGTTATTTAAGCTTTCTATGCTTCCCAAAACATTATGCCAAAGCATATTTCAGTATGATTGACGATAAGAGTTTTAGAAATGGTACTGTTGCAAAAATAAGAGCTGGTGTAATGTATTTTGCTGTAACAGATTTTCACTTCAACAATAAAAACTTTCAACCTTCTGGGTCTTATCTGGTATAACTGTTGTTATCTATCCAACATTGACTGTTACCCCCTACAGCTGACCGAGGGATGCTCTGGTGAGGATTCAGCCTACAAATAAAACCACAGTCCTCATGAAGCAATGTAAAATGCACATACCATTGAAAATACATGTTTAAAACAACAACAAAATAAGAAAAACCTATCTTTCTCTCCTTGATGGACAAAAACAAAGCATTCAAAACATGTCCTGGAATGCAACAAATATCACCAATTTTTCTACTTCCTGACCCTGAATTTTCATGGTTATGTAATACCAGGGGTCTGTGTTACACGTGGACATAGTTGTTCCACACATTTCTCAACTTTATGAAGATCTGCACTGTTCACCCAGAAGAATTCTTTGTAAATTTATAAGACTATGTCAGTATTTCGTTAGCATATGTTTGTAGCAAATACCAAGAAAAGCCTCTCAGCTCAAACAGGTCTGACAAATGACACAGGACTGTCAAAGTTCAGGCCCCCTGTAATGTCATAATATACTTTGAGAGTCACTAGTACTTTTAAAATTGCACCACTTAGCTAATTGCCCGAGTCACTGCAAAATAAGACGCACGCTAATTACTTAGGTGCCCACACATCTGGCCATGGAAAGAGAAGCAATGAATAGTCAACTAAAATTCTGCATTGGCCTTCCAAATCAGAGTTAATCTTAAAAGCCATAAAGCATTGTTTACATGCAAGTCATCTGACTTTCTATTCATTTGCCTTATTCACATGAACTTAACTGGAAGTACAGTCTTAAATACATCTTCAGCTGATAAGATTCACACCTCCAGCACCTGTTACTGACCTCGGGTTCTTTGCTCCTGCTCCCTGATGTACCAATGCAGCCATCTGTTAAACCTTGTTATGTATGAACTAGTTGTGACCCAGCCTGAAATATCCCCCTCACTATACATGAAGAAGGTGGGAGTTTGAGTGTGCTTTTTCATTTTGAGAAAAAAAACCAACCCAAAACCCACAGTGATAGATTGGTTTACACAACTGGGGACAGGGAGTGAATTGCAACATTGTATAGGGAAGCCAAAGGAGAAAAAGCATAAATTTCACAAGCAGAAGAAAGCAGGTACAACTGCACTATCATTGAAGCCAGCATTCATTTGGCACAAAGTAGTGCAGAAGCAGACCCACCAGAGCTTTCTAGGCAAACATCAGGCCTATGAAAAAGCTCTGTTTTGCTTGGTACATTTATGTGTCCCAGTAGATATTCAGAGATTCTAAAGAACTGCATCTTTTTAGAAGTAATACAGAAACACCTTCCCCACACACAAACTCAAAGCTTAAGGCCTTTAAACTTTCAGTAGCTCAAGGGTGACTAAGATAGCACCACTTTTAGAAGTCAGCATGCAATAATATATGATTAAAAGTCACTGCATCCTCACTCATTGCACTAATATTTAGTAATAACTGTGTTCAAAACAAACTTGTCCTCAAAAAGGAAGAGTCAGGTTGTAAAACAGAGAAGTGAAAGAAGAGACCATGCATGACAAAAGCAGGATGCCAAAGGAAGACAGAAACACCATAAGAAGGGAAGTATAAAAACAGTGCGAGAACAATAAAATCTGTTAAAGGCGAAGTATATTTTTCCACTAAGCAGTGGTAAATTGGATGATATCAAACAAACAACAGCACAAAGTTTATATTCCACTACCTTATGTGACCATTGAGATTTATGTAAAAGCCTTATTTTAAAAAAGGGAACCACTGTTAATTGACTGCATCATCTAAAATAACTATTTTATGCATAAAAAAATTCTCTCCTTTACAGACAGTGCATATGTTGCACTCTTTGTTTTATTCATATATAGCTTATATAACCACTATATACAAACACATAAGAACAGGTTTTGCCCTTAAGAATAAGGTGAGTTAGATGACACCTACCGCCACAACATGCTTGAGACTCTGGTCATTAGGATGAGAAGCACTTGGGTGGAAGTCAGCAAGTGGGCCCAAAGCTGGATCACTGCTCCTTCGTACTAGAAGTGGTGTGCCTAAGAGATAAAGAGTGGTAATTCAAGGATGCTACAGGAACACAAGGTAATTCATGTGATTTAACTAACAGAACTTACATTAATCTGAGGCCATATCCACCTGATAAATTATTAGATTTTTGGGTTGTGTCATTTAGTATCTACTAAGCTAAAGAACATTTTAAACTCCATTATACAGACTTTCTTCCATGAGCTGTTAAATTAAGTGAAAACTGCTGACAAACAGGATAAAAGGTATCTTCTGAGAAAAACGAGTAGCTGCATGTACCTGTGACCCTAGGTACCATCAAGTTCTGACAGGAATAATTGTGAACACAGGAAGATCTCCCATACATACACACAGATACATCAATTTTGTTCCCATAAGCTCACAGGATGCAATAGTCCATCCCTACTACCTTCTGTGCTGCCCCAATGTGAGGCATGTAAATGACAGATCAGACACAGGTTTTTGTGTACAGAGGCAGCCAAAGGATAAATGGGTAACTCACTACATTAACTTCATTTTGTACCTAACATGCCTTGGGCTGGCTCTGCAGAGACAGTCTAAATATGGATATAAAGAGGAGAGAGAGAGAAAGAAGATATTTTATTCACAGCAGATCTGCCTCCCACCACCGACTGCCAGGATTCCCAAGGAACAGACGTAGGCAGTTACAGTTGTTTCAGAGAAGCTGTAGACTAAACAGCTTCCTCTTGCAGGCAACTGCAATTACACTCCCCAACTATGCATGTCTATTCACGTACTGTCTGGGAATAGCCTCAAAGCCCAGTCAGCAGCTTCTAGCAACACGCTGACCAGTTCACCAGAATGTGTGCATGCAACAAAACCCTCTTTGCAAAACATTCAGGTGGGGCAAGAGAGAAAACATCTTTAGTGATATGAGAAAGGAAATTCTTACATTATCCAAGATAAAATTAAACAAAAAATACTTCATTCACCCAAGTATTTAAAAAAATAATAAGCAAGCAACAATAACAACAAAAAACCCAAACTACAAACAAAAAAGAAAAGAAAAAAGAAAAAACACAGAGAAAACACAGAGAACACAGGTCTAAGTAATTTTTCAGATGTTGCAAGTGAGTGAAAGTGAGATAACTGTCAGTTATAATATTGATTACAGAGGCTGGGACTGATGGCAGTCATAATTACTAGATCTATAACACAAGTTTGAACACGCAACAGTTTCCTTGTTAGAGAGATGCTAACAAACCTAAAGTGACTGTATCATGTCCACTCTCAGCACAACTTTGCAATTAGAGCTGGAATAAATACCAGCACCGGACTCTAAGTAACAGACAGAGTGCTCTTACACTTCCTCACAGTAAGCAACTGAGCTTTTATACACTTGTAATCTCTTCTATCTCCACTACTTATGCAGAAAATCGGTAAGAAAAGCAAAAGTAGGACTTAAAATTGTGTCCTGGTATTGAGGGAATGGTCAAAAAAAAAAAAACAGAATACTGGTTTTGTTCCAAGCGATTACCATCCTGGTATCGAGAACTATGCATGTTTTTACCAGGAGATTATGAAGAAAGGGGATTGATTATAAAATTTATCCAGTTTATGTGATTTTCCAAAGGTGTTGGTAGGTCAAAAGGAACCAAATCTCTCCACTCAAATATTACTAATCTTCACATCGTGATGAAAAGAATTTTTTCCCAGTAAGCATATTTGACTAGAAAGTGTATAAAAGCTAAAGCCAGAAAGTGTTGGATTTTTAACGTACTTCCTTCTTTAATAGAAATATTTGTTCCTTAAAATATTTTTTCCCTTAAAATATTTTTCCCATGTATGACCAAAGTGCTTCTGGTGGTATTTAATACAGTGACCTGTATTCAATTTCCAGTTTCTCTGAAAACAGTTTCTGAGACTTTTCTATGACTCAGCATAATTTAGTCTCCAACTCTTCGTCCTTCTGACGTGAGCAGTTAAGTACAGAGAAGCACACTTACTAACAGCCCTTTGAATTGCTACTTTTATTTGTAACTTTCACAATTCAATGAGCCATATTCCAAATCCAAATTCAAACACATTGTTGCTTATGTTCAAGACCATCATTCCAGCCCCTTTTCTCATTTTTGTCTTATTTTTTTCTGCAGTAAGAAGAGGTTAAAAAAAAAACAACAAACAAACCCCACAGTTAACTGAAGAGGCCAAAGATGGGAAAAAAACACACACCCCCACTTCCCCAATCAAAAGAACCCCACACACTATCAAAGAAAACCAAAACCAAACCCAACATGCTCATATTAAGCTCAATCCTTCTCCCAAAGCCAACACTCTGACGTTAAATTTCTCATTTTCCTGAGCTGTCTTCTACAAGCAACGACTCATTTCTCTCACTTTCCTCTGGCTAAGAGAAAGATGAAGTCTTCCATCTCCATGACTGCTGGGAGACAGGACCCTCAATTGTTCCAGGGCTTCCCAGCTTCCCCAGCATTTGAAAGATGTCTCCTGTACCACACCATTCACATAATGTTTGTCTAGTAAGACAAGACCATGTGTCAGCACTTGTCTGCTCCCTGTATGGACTGCTGCAAGGTGTGGTTTTTACCACAACCCCACCCTCAATTTTGAGGGCCACCTTTCACTTTTCTGCCACTGTTCACTGTTTACTGTATTACAAAGCTTCCCTACTTGCACAAAAACAACTGGACTTTTTCACCATTGCCTACAAGGCTTTCCCTTTTCTCCCAGTTTGTTGTAAATTTTATGGTCCTACAGATCATTTTCTTGTTGAAGAGTCTGTTTCCTTAATTTTTAAATAACTTTTCTGATATAAGACATCATTTCTTGTATAGAGATATCAGAAATCACAACATCCCTGTGAACAGTCAGCTGAAGGCTGTAGCTAGAATTATCCATAGTTTTACAAGCATACACTACAAAGACACTAGAGCAAGCACAAAAAAAAACCCCACCTTTTATTAGACAAAAGCGAACCAAAAAGCTGTCTCTAATAAGCAAAAATGAATGGCAAGCAGGACTATCAGATGAAAGCCTAGAGAAGAAGCAGTACTCTCCCTCTTTGTAGGGAGAATCCCCGATTCCCTCTCAGGACAGCAATTCTCAGGGGCTCCTTGAGCTAATCAACTATACCCTCCATCTTCCCTGCAGTTCTAGCTGCTCACTGCTGTAAGAACACCTTCCCTGCCACTCAGTGCCTCACAGCCCAAGCTTCTCCCTGACATGCTCCTTTCTTTTTCCAGCCTCTCCCTGCCTCTTCTGTATGGCACAGACAGGGCTCTGGAAAGCCAAGGATGCTCCCCTGCATTGTGGAAGGGAGAAACTTCCCAAATCCCACTGCAAGACTGAACTCGGGAGTCAGCCCGTGACTCTTACACATACATATATTGAGTTTGTTCAGCACTGTCTTCCTGAGACATGGATAAAATCTAATGAAAAACCATCACTGATACCATTTATTAGAGATGTGCCATAGACAATTATACACATTTTTACTGAAGAGGGTATGTCATCTGTGTTCTTCCCTCAGGAAACAGAACATTGCCTCTTTCCTTATTGCTTTCCTGTTGTCATGTTTCCATGCTATTCTACTCACATCCTTGCCTTTGTGCTGAACACTTATAACAACCAGTGTAAGCTCAAACAGAAAATTCATCTTCTCCCCCGAATGATGAGACACATGAAAACTCCTTTCCACATACCAAGTTGACCAGACAAACACTTTATTTGCAAGCACTACTGGTGTGTGCCAGAGTAGCACTTTGTATTTTAAAGTGAGGAACTTGGTTTAAAAACACTAGTTATCCTCGCTTTGCTGCATTGCATCAGGAATTTAGGGACAACAAAAATTCAAAGACATACACAAGAGGGAAATTTTTCTCAAGAGGACAGCTTATAACCTCAATCACTTCAGGGTGTATTTTCCCTTCTATCAAAATTTGCAAATTATCTTCTATTATTGTACCACAGTACCTTCTAAACACATATGGATGTCAGTCTTATTCACAATACATACTCTTTGACAAAAGTGATGAGAAAATGTCCTGCAGTTTAAATTCCTTAAAGTAAACCCTGTATTTGTTTAGTTTCAAGCCATATAGATCAATCTTTTCCTCTTGCTAGCATCACCCTCAAAAATTAGTATCTACACAGATTCACGGTTAACAGTGTATTTTCCCTGAACTCTTATGTTTTGGAAATATTTTTTAACTGCAAATATGGTTGAAACAAGCATATGGTAGAAACCACACTTAGATTTAAATTGGTTACATTAGGAAAAAAAAAAAAAAAAACAGAAAAGAGTTCTGCCATTTGTGCACAATCAAAATCTGAAAGCTTGAATCAACACAATGACAAAAGAAACATCTTGATGCCAGATATAATTTTTTTAATTTTATTTTTTTTAATTTCACAAAAACACCTGTACAGAGACATCTTAAGACTCTTAGCAGATAAAAAATTAGCATTTGATGTTAGAAGGGGGCTGACTAACAAGAAGTGGTGGGCTTAAGAACACCATGCAACCTCAGATAAATAACATTAACTTTGGAGTTCAGGATCCAATTACAGTCGGGGGAACTTCTGAGCTCCAATTGTCCACCCTGGGATCCCCCAACACTGTTCAGGGTCTCTAGTTCCCTGAGGGCCTAGGTCTCGGGCTCTGAGTTCTGGGATCAAATTTGAAGTCTAAATTTTGAGTATCATTCATGGTGATCACTACCACACAAAAAAAAAAAAAAATCAAATCTCCAACCCTGCCTTAATTTCACTATTTTCCTCTAAGTATCCCTGCTCAAGAAAGTACAATTTACTTCCAGGCTGAAATATTTTATTTCTTTCTACCACACAAAGCAGGTTTGCTTTTTACAGGGCCAAATTCAGAAAGCTGCTGAAGACAGCAATAGATTATCACCCATGAGTATTTTTGGTAGTCTGTGCAGCAATGTACTCAAATTATGTACTACAAATTGGTTTTAGTGTTAGTTTGGTTTAAACACCCTCAACATCTGGGTAAAATGACAAATTAAGGAAATCCAAGCACATGTGTTACCACTGCATCTGTGGCAAATAGCACATCATGAGGGTGGTTGGTTTGTTTCTCCAGGTAACAGAGAAGAACTAGTTGGTCAGAATGCTGTAAATGGGTAGAAAGATTTCCAATAACTCATCTGCGCAGTTAAAGTCACAATTTTATATTCTGCTCCTGCATATAAAAAATGCTGACTAAGATGGGGAAAAAGCTGCCCATCATGTGTGTATCAAACTGCCAAATGTTAAAGGCCACACCAATGACAATTACTCTCCTGCCTGCTTCCAAATTACACCTCCCTGGACAAACAGACAAGTTATTTTCTCACCTGCATGTGCCCTGATGTATTTTTTTTTTTTTACTACCGAGTAAATCACAACAACATTTCAAGTCAGAGTTGGAATAAAACACCGTAAGTACTACATGCATGCACACACACAAACATGGAATTACACATCAGCACAGACAACTCCTGTCTGGAAGATTTCTGAACAGTCACAAGAAAAACAACCAACATTTAAACTGGAAAGTCCAAATTATTTTTAAACTGGTGCTGGCACGAAACAGTTCAGGCACTAGAAACAAAATATTACAAACAGGATATTAACTGATGTCTAAATATAGTAAAGGTCATTAATGCATGCTTATTTTTCTTCCTATCAGAGAAATTTCTCGTTAACAGGAATACAGACAGTTCTGTCTGTTAGAACTTTTTGAAAGCTCTAAGCAATCAGCGAGGGTAAAGTTGGTCACCCTCAGATTTATTGCTTACCACCACCTGAGGCATCACGTAATAGTTCTGCCATGTACTTAAAACATAGCTGACATTAGCCTGTACATTCTACCTTGTCATAGGACTGTACCACTTTTTTATTTTTTTAAATCCATAATGCTCTGACAATGACTTTTGTTTAAAGCTAACTCAAATTGCTCATAATAGCATCTATCAATACAATTCCAGATCTACATCTATCTCTTCTTTCAAAAGTGTATACTGCACTTTTTAAATTCCCATGGTTACAAGATTAGATTAAAGAACTAGGATGATGTAACAGCTAAGAAAATTGACTTAAATCTATAAACAGATGAAAATCCATTTCTCACCAGCTCCCTCTTTTACATATTAACTCATAATAAAGTATTTCCCTATCACTCTAAATGATGTGCACTTTTTCTTAAGAAAAAATAAAAGCAATTACCTACAAATAAGAGCCAGTAAAGGCTTTAAAGGGAGATTGTTCTGAGGTGGTGTTCTTCAGTACCATAGATTTCAAAGTAATTATTTTCTCTGGTTCACATGCTATAATATATTAAGTCAGAATTCAATTCCAAAACACAAATACTGTTCTCAGTTTTTGTCACCAGAAAGAAATTTCTGTCATGTTGTCATTGTCAGAAACAGCCCAATGAAACAACTATGGTATATTTATATTTACAGCTTTTGGAGATTCAAAGATGGACAAGAATCACCTACATACATTATTTCAGTAATAAAGTTATTTTAGATGCCATTTTCAAGATAAAAATTGGCATCTATATAGTAAGAAGTTACCCACTTCTCAAGTCACCAGGATATGTATTTATCTACAGAAGATGTACACTGTTACTTTCTCCCAGTTTCCAAATTTCTCTCAAGAAAGCTTCCAGCTGGAGAAGAGGATTTCAGTTTGGATCTTAACCATGTATTCTTTTCTTCAGGTCACAAAACACATCAGATCTAGATATGTGAGGATCTTCTCACCTCTTTCAACACAGTGCTCCTATTTTCAGCTCCTCATGAGACAGACAAGGAGCACACAGAGTTACTGGGGACGCTGAGAGAACCATAATTTTGCTCCAGGCTTGGCTGCAGGTACCACGTGGAAGACACAGGGGCAGAGGAGAAGTAACTACAGTATAATTCTCCCGGTGACAAGGATTAATCACCTCACAACAGGGAGTTGTGACTTCCAACACCCCCCCAAGCCAAGTTCTAGCAAAATGTGTGACTCCTATCCTTGCTGGGCAGACTGATTAGGAGTTTGTGAGAACACGGGGGATATTACCAATAAGAATCAGTGCTTGTCACTACAGGCTTTCTCTTATTCTTGTCTAGGTGAAACATCTTTCTGTTCACACAAACATCTCTGTGGTCACACCATCATTGTGCACCGACTGATGCACAGCCTCAGACTGTGAGGATTAAAAACTAGAGCAGACTCAGGATTAAAAACTAGAGCAGCTTCAAATGTTTAGTTAAGTACCATGGGGGGAGGGGAACCCATAAAGTGTTTTGGTTTGTTAGGGGTGGGGGGTAGAGGAGATTGTGGGTTTTTTTAAATGCAATCTCTCAAATGGCATTCAGATGTTTTAGCATAAGTTGTCTTAGTCATCCAACTTACTGGACACAGCAAAAAGCATTTGTCTTACTAAACAGACCTTTTTATTATTATTTTAAGCTGCATATTATCTGTGGTTACTGCACTTAAATCAATCATTTTAGGCTAATATATCCTATAAGATTTTAAAACTTTAATGGTTCTCAAAACTCTTTCACCTCATTTTTACTCACAGACTGAAAGAAGAAAATAAGCATTTATTCTATTTCAATTCCCAGCCCATTTCTCAACTTCAAATGAAAAACTTAATGAACTGTACTAGGTGAATAAACTGACACAAAGAAAATATTCTGTGCACCTGCAAGAGAGGCCACTCTGCCAAAAGCTGGTTTAGCACTTCAGCTAACATCAGTTACAGGTGCTTATGCAGTCACTTTTCCACAGTTCAACAGTTTAATTTTCTTTAAAACTTTGGCAGCTAAACTTTATGGCTTGAATATCACATTGGTAGCATTTTATTGCTAGTAGTTGTATAATAAAATACTTTTTTGACTATTTTAATGGTATTTTAATGGAGTATCACAAATTACAGTATTAGCATAGGTTGTAGTAATATTTAAATATGACCCGTGTTTTATATATCGCATCTAAATTAAGAATCTTTTATTTTTTGACCTTTCCTTAAATAAGAACTCTGATTATTTTCTGTTTTGGTCATCATAGACTAGTTTTAGTCTCAAATTTCAAACTTCTTCCAGACAATTTTAAAAGATATTAGGATAAAATAGTGAAATCTCCTGAACTTGAAACTTTCTAGGAGGCTTCAAGAAATGATAAGAACTTAAGAGCATACTGGGTCCACCTCACCCTTTATCCCACATCCAACAGTGGTGGCAAATGCTCAGGGAGAAGGCATAACTGAAAAGTGGTGTATCCTACCAGCTTGCATTATGTTGGAAAGATTTCCAAATTAGAGTGGCATCTAGGCCATCATAATTTAAGAGTCACTGATAAGCTGCCACCTCCTGTGAAATTGTTTAATTCTATTATAAATTACTGATTTTTGGCTTGTAACACTGAGTTACAACATTTAGTTGAATGCTTCATGAAAACATTAGTTTTGGGTAGTTTTGCTTTGTAATCTAGTAAAAGTGTTGTTCAATACTCTTAGCTCTTATGTGAAGTGAATAATCATTCCTTATTAATCTGCCTTAATATTTAAAACGATAAAAAGACTGTTTCTGTCAAAAACTTCTTTTAAAAGACGAACTTAGTCACAGAGGGTCACTTGTCCTTTTTTGTGGGAGATTTAAAAAGATGACCAAAATAATCTGTAGAATCCATCTTTCTACTGCACACACTACAGCCTTCTTTTACTTAATGACTACAGTAAACAGACTTCCCTCTAATGAAGTAATGAGTAACAAGGCGGCAAAACATAAATCAACAGCCAGCGCATCTATGGGAAAATCGCGCAACATATTGGGAGGGAGATGCAGCTTCTGCCAACTGTGTTCAGGAGTGGTAAATGCACAACTCTCCATTTTACTTGGCTGAGATTCTAGATAGCTGTTGTGAGAAACAATCAAAATCTGAAGTGGCACTTCAAAGTAGAGAGACACACAAAAATTAGCTATCAACTAAGGATCTTGAAAGGATAAATTAAAGACAGCAATAAGAAAGAACTACATGGCAATGGGCAAACTGACTGAATCATTTCACAGTTACAAGTAACTCCTCTAATGACAGGATCATCCGTATACTGAAACATGTTCATATGGGGACATGTTTGCAAACACTCATTAGCCAAAAACATTGCTAAACATGTGTAAAAGTATACTAGTTTCATTTCTTCAGAAAAAAAGGGTGATCTATTTCATGACCTTTAGTTGAAGCCGGGTTTTTGGAAAATTGATCAATTTGAAGTTATCAATCAGCTAAGCTTAGCAGGTTCATTTTCAACCTGAAATACACATTTTTGTCTTTTCACTTCAAAGCTAATACAGGACATTGTACCATAGAGATTTATAAACACACCTACACACTCCTTTGCACTGACTAGAGGCTGCACTATCACCTTCCAGTCTGACACTATACTATAGCATTTTAAAAGCTTCAGATGGAAATATTCAGGCTTACTACCAAGTGGGTTGTTTGTTTCTTTTTAAGAGATACTACCTTTGAAATGGTCTGTGTATAACAACAATATACAAATACACACAAAACCAGCAATATCACAAAGTTAGTAAATAAGACAAAAGTCTTATGAAAACCCCTGACATTGAATAAAGTGTGTGAAAATGCTGTGCAGACTTTTGTAATAGATTTTATTCCATCATTCTCGGTCCTATTCATCACCATCCCCCAAATCCTTCACTGAGGCAACAGAAGGCTGGCAATGAACATCTCAACTAGAGAGCTACTGCACAAAAACATGTAGTTTGTGAGGGGAAAATATTTTTCTCCCTACTTAACATATTTTCATGGGGATACCCCCTTGCCCCAAAGTAAAGCAGATTAAACCATGTGCAAATGAAATAGAAACAAGTGGAATAATTGATGAGAAACAATCTTTGGGGAAATCAGAAGCTGGAAGACTATTAAAAAGGGGTTCTTTGGTAACCAACTATGCACATGAATTTATTACCTACACCACTACTAAATTCTTGAGTATGGGGAATGGAAGGAAAGACTGGCTTGCTTTCTAAATGGGAAACAAAAAGAGAAATACACAGAAATTATATGTATGTGTATATATATATATGTATTTACAGAAATTATTATTGTATGTTTTGCTGCAATACAAAGATAAACTTCAGCTATCCCACTGCAAAGCTCATTTCCATGAATCAAGGACAACTAAATAATAGCCCACTTGAGTCATGAGGTCAAAATATACCATGCCTGCCTTCTGACTGAAATGAAAAGTTATCTTCAAACCTTTAGCTTGCCTGAGAACAGAAACCATTTGTTTCAGAAACACAAGTAGACTTTAATTGATCATCACAATTCTTTAAAACTGGATTAAACCGAATGCTGCAGAGGAGACAAATCTATCAAGCCCAGTGTCATCCTCACAACACCTATGACAAACAGCACAGAACAATATTCGATATCACTACTATGAGAGCAGCCCTCCAGTGCCAAGTAAGAGAATAAAGTCATATTTGCTTAAGGAAATCAACAGTATTGCCACAAACCACTGAAAGCAGCATGTACTTCTATAATGAGTTTCTTTTGAAAGAAACCCATTTCAAAACGTTTATTTTCCCTGAATCATACAGAAGGGAGTTACTATATGCATGACGTATACTCAATGTACTGACAAACGCTGGAACACTCAGCCAATAAACTGACGCTGCAAGATTAAGATGAGCAGGATGGCTTTTGTGTAAGAAAACGTATCTCTGCTACTTATTGACACAGCATGTATGCTGTGTACAAGCATGAGCAATGTTTTATCAAATGAATAGTTTCAATTCATCTGTTTTCACAACTTCTCAAACAACATCATTACATGGTCTCCTATGTATTTATGTTGTCTGTATATGTGTAGTTTCTCAACACCAGATTGAAAGATAACTAACCAAATACACACTGCTTAAAGTGCCCCAAACCTACTTACAATACTTCAACTTCAAAGCAGACAAGAAAGAGAAGGAATTCTTTCCCAGCTCTGAAGTCTGAGTACAGGAACAGACACCTCTGTACCCTAGAGTTAACAACTTAAACCATCAGGCCTATCAAGGGAGAAACTTCCAAACGCTCCTGGAAGAAACCTTGCCTTCAAGTCCCTTGGACTTCAAACTAAGTGCCACTGGAAGCATCTCTGTTGACTGACTTGACAACTGAAACATGGGGCCGTTCAAACTAATGGAGATTTTTGAAGCACAACTGAAGCCAGAGTAAGCCCAACACCACAGGAATATATATGATCCTGATTAAGTACATGGCTCTGAAACACCTTCAAGAAAATTCCCTAAGAGTGAAAGTAACTGTTCCCAAATGTTAAAAAGACATGGCTACAACACTGAAGACTGCATCAACATGGACAATTTAAACCCAAAGAATAAAAAGAAGATGACCAGGTATTTCCAAGTATTTCCAGGTTGCTGTCTGTTTTCAGGAAACAAATGACCACTGCAAAGACACTACATAAAATGTCCAGAGCTGACTATTCAAAACACAAGTGCCACAACAGAGCTTGAACTTCAACTATCATTGCCATTCATAAGCTTATTTTAGGAGGAAGGCTGTATTCAGATGCTCCAACTATCATTTGCACCAAGTCTTCCTCTTGCCTAGAATGGTGATCAGATGGGGTGTGTGGGTGGGTTTATATCTATATCTATCTATCTATATATATGAGAAGAAAATCTCATTCTCAGAGATTCACTATAAAGCAAAGGCATTCAAATTTTGAAATAAAAGACCTTTCAGTGAGAAGAGCTTGTCCTACTTAGCTGTGAAAACTTCGAAAGGAAGGAGTAAAACTCCTGTAATTTACAAAATAATGGTATAACCTGCTATCAACAGCCATTTAAGCAGTTATTTCTTTTGGTTTTTATTATTTCAGCTTTGAGAGAAGGCGGGGGGACCTCACTGCAGCCTTCCAGTACTTAAAGGGAGTATATAAACAGGAAGGGAGTCTACAAGGGTAGATATTGTTAGGACAAGGGAGAACAGATTTAAGTTAAATGAGGGAATGTTTAAATTGGGTATCATAGGAAGTTCTTTACAGAAAGGGTGGTGAGGTGCTGGAACAGGCTGCCCAGAGAGGTGGTGGATGCCCCATCCCTGGAGGTGTTCAAGGCCAGGTTGGATGGGGCCCTGGGCAACCTTGTCTAGATCTGGGCCTGAAGGTTGGTGTCACTGCCTGTAGCAGAGGAGTTGGAACTCGATGATTCTCAGGGTCCCTTCCAAACCAGATCATCCTGTGATTCTTTACCTAACTAAACACTGATAAAGGTATAAATCCATTAAGGAGATGAATTTTACTGGAATAGCTAAAAATCAAATTAACCTAATTGTATCTGCTTCCAATGTCTGTAACTCAGAAAAGAGTTTCAAGATTCTTCAACCTGATTCCCAAGAAAAGGAAGAAAAGAAGAATTGAAAGAGCAACAAAACATTTGCTACCACAAAGATACCTACACAAACCTCACTTTTTTCCTACCTTAACATTCAGAAGCAAGAAATATCCCTAACTGCCCTCTTCCAGGCAAAACCATGACTATTTAACACCAAGGAGATGAGCAAGAGAAGAGCAACATTTAAGCTTGTGTGTGCTCCACCATACTCTGTCAAAGCAAATGAAACACGAAGTGAGTCATGAGGGCATTTCCAGCTCAAAGTGACATGTCCATAAATGGATCCTCCTTCATGCCCATATGGACTGAAAAGGAAAAAAATAAAACAAACCCAACACAACCTACTAATTGCCCTCACAAAACCACCCCAGAAGGCTAAACTGCTGACACCCACCTTTCCTGCTCCACTCCCTACCTGCACAAAGACCAGAACACTAAGCTACCAGGTGCAAAAGGAAACCAGAAGAAACAGTACACTTACAAGTGCACAGAAAATTCCAGGGTGGCTTCTGAGGGCTAACACAACCACAAACATTCAAACTCAGACAGTTCGCTAGTTTAACTGAAAAGTCTTATAGGAAATAGAGAAGTCTTCTACTAAAAGCAGAGCACCTGTACCGGCGTGTTACATACCTTAAAAGTTATAACGACACACTAGTGTTTTTATTTCTGAAAGGGAGGGACATTTGTGAAGTGACTGCCTCACACTCAGCAGGAATAGGTGGCTTGCAGTCAAAGTTAACCGTCACACAAAGCATTCCCTATAGACAGGCTATGAAGCCGCACACTTTCACTGGACATGAGCTTAGTAATGGCCTGTAGGCCACTGCTGAAAATACTGATGTACTAGTTCCACGAGCAGATGACTACGGATGGATAGTCATTTATTTGGAAAAGACTTACTAAAAACCTTTAGTCTGAAGTTGGCAAATGTCTAAGCCAAAACATTTGGAAAATATTTTAGGAGGAGCACATCAATTTACACATTGTCTACTAGCTGCTACTGTGAAGTTGTGTTTTACCACTGCACATTGCTAATTCACTTAAAAAATTTCTAACAATAAACGTGTTTGTATTCATAACCTCAAGCTATTAGCTAGAGAGCTCCAGACAGGATTGTTTGCACATACTGTTGGTATCCCTAATATACATAACCCCATCCATCATGGTTCTCTCAGAAGATCTTAACGCACTACACAAGAATGTTATCCACTGCCCCAGCAGAGCTACCTTTAAGATGAGAGAATGACTATTTAGTCATACATCAGCAGTGAAACAGCAGCTTGGAACAGAGAGTAACGGCAATCAGTCAATGAAGTCTGCAGAGGTAAGTCCCTTCTCTGTAAAGTCTCACAGCTACCACCTCTGGTCAAAGAAAAGTACTAAGACACGATAACACCCAAAAAAACCCCACACCAGCCAACTAAAAATCATCCAAAACCAATGCCAACAGAAAACTGTGCTAGGTAACCTAGTTATTAATTACTACCTACACACAGACATCTCCATATATTTCATTTCAAGCACACTTGCTGGTTTACTCGTTATTGCATCAATGAATATACTCACACACTATTTACCAAAAATCTGATACCATACATTATGCTGTTATAAAGATAAATGATCAGCAACAGTGACCAGACAAACTGTATTTATCTAAATGGCACTTGATTAGAAAACAAACCACACCATCTGTGCAGAATAAAGGAAATACGTGTTTCCTAAATGACTTTGACATACCAATTTTTTAAAAAAATGTTACAGCATCACAATTAAACCATTCAAAATAATTTTGCCTGATTCTGTAAGCTCAGACCAAAGGAGGTGCAAGAATAATAGAGACCAGAAATGGAACACTGCTAGAGATAACATTTGATCCCAGAGAGCACCATGGTCTTTGGGAAACAATGGGGAAGCAACTAGTTGTCAGCCAGGGTCTGGCTCTCCTGAAACAGCCAAGTTTAGTCTTCAAAGGGCACACATGTCCAGAACTGATGCTTAGCACACTTTATGACATGCAGCAGAAGAGGCGAGGAGTTGGACAGCCAGAAGACCATCTCTGGCAGAATTTTAAAATAAACAAGATTAAAAAAATGGCTATGCTGAATTTACATTACAGCATCAGGGGTTAGAGAGATGCACCTTATCTCCATTCAGTTTCTCAAATGTGAATCCGTTACTTTGGCGTTTAGTTGTCTGCATCATTCTTACCAAATTGTTGCAATATCCACATGACAAGTGTACTCTGGGCAGTTCTGCTCACAAGAAAGTCTCACACAAAAACTCCCCGCTGCCAGCTCAGCAACAGTGTCTCCATATTCCCTACTTATCCACAGAAATACCAAAATCACTTCTTCAGACCCAAACAGCTGACTGGACACATTAAATGGTTGTGTGCCTCTAAATTTTGTAACTATATGTGGACAACCCTTTTTGTATTTAGCATGAAACGTATTCTTTACCCAATCACACCTTCTGTCACATGGGGATTTTTTTTTTATTTTCTTACAATAAATCTGCAAGTATTTCATTGTCAACTGAATGTACATGAAGATTTTCAACATTAAAAAAACCTTTTATTGTGATAGGAGAAACCAAGTACAATTAACAAATCCTTATCAGCACTGATACTCTTTGGCATTATACTTGAACTATGGATGAAAGACAAAGTAAACCAGTGGCAAAGCTGAACTCAAGGTCCCTTTGCAGCATCTTTAGCACTCTTCCGCTCATGAAGCCAAAAACCACAAGATGCTTGGAAGATTTACACTGAATGGAAACACAACAGCAACGCCTCTTCCCCCTTGCCAGGTTTCTACAGAGATGCCACATTACTTGTCCAGCCCATTCAAAAGCAAATTGGGACAGCACCAGGGTATTGTTCAGACAACTAGTCATTGGGTGTTCAAGAGTAGGTGTGACATCATGATTAGGCTTTCACTTCCATCTGAAGGGATAATGGCAGGTTTCAGTGGCATGTATAACATCTCCTAAACACAGAAAAAGTCAATTCTGGAGAAACAACTACTTGGATGCTGTCATTGTTTCGGCCTCGTGCCGAACAGGAAAACCCCCAGACACAAAAACCACTACTAAATTGAGACCTATGTACCAGCACTGAATGACTACAATTCCCTCAGTAATTCCAGCCCTAAATATCAGAAAACTCAGTTAAGCCTTTTCAGCTGTAAGAAATTATCAGGTATTGCTTGCTTTGCAGTCTGAATTCAGATACTGTCAGCAACAACACAGGATAATCCAGCTCTGCAGGGGTAGGTGCTCAAGCACGTTTGCATCTCACTATGTTACAGCAACAGCAGATACTGGGTTCATAGTTAAAGTCTTCATGCAGTTTTTGTAAATTGAACATAAGAAACCACAATTTCACATGGTTGAAAACAATGAGTTTGCTTTAAAAGTAGAGATACATTAATATCAGGGCAAAGACAACCAATAGCTGATTAATTTCCTGAACTGTTTTAAGATATGCATCAAGTACTAAGAAAGTTATTTGATAGTAAGTAAAAAAATAAATTTAGGTTTTTGCCCCAAAATTGTGCCAGTACATCAAAGTGATGTAAGATAACGTACTTACAGCTTTCAAGTCAAATATGAGATTGCTTTTATTCTGGCTCACTTCCAAAGTTACAGGTGATGAAGGGGAAAATAAGGGTAAATAGCTACGTAATGGAAAAGCTATGATTTCAGACAGCCAGTATGATCAGTACTGTAAAGACTATCAAGCACAAAAAAAAAAAAAAATCAGAGAAGTAACCATGCAAAATAAAAAAAAAAAACAACCCCATCATCACCATCGCTATTTAGCCAATAAAGGCTTTAAGACTAATTATACCATAGGGTAAACTTAACTAGATCAAACACACAATTTACAAAAAAGGAAAAAGGTTGAATGTAGTATGCCAAGTGCCTTTTCTAAAATCAGTGCCAATTCTCTTACATTTGACAACAACAGTGTAGAGTTCCACACACTTATTAAGTATCAAGCTCAAAGTATTCTCTTAGCAGAACCCTAATTGGACATTATTTCTACATAAAACCACGGATCTGGTTTCACAGAATACAAAACATCCACCAGAAACTAACAGGCAAAATTATTCAGTCTGGTAATTTAAATAGCAATGGATTTCCTGCACTTTGTCCCCAAAGGTGCTCTGCAAAAATACCCTAAAAGGTAAGCACACAGCAGTTCTTGAAACACAGCTCTACCATGGAAGGCAACACTTGCTTGCTACATATACATATGTGTGTATATATGTTACATTTTTATATACATATATATATATTTAATCACCTCCTTGCTCCCAAAGTAAGAACATCTTTTAAAAGTTATTTATTTAGGTAGGAAGTGAGTCAATTCAATAATTAGACAAGGAGCCAGACTACTGTGGCTCATGCATCAATGATATTGATGGAACCAAACTGTCCTTCTTTTTCTTCATTTACTTTTCAATTTGTTTCCAGTGGAACTAGGGACATAATTTAAGGTCCGGGGACTTGTATAAGAAACAAAGGCAAAAAATTAAAGTACTGTAATCTATGCTGTAAATTCCAGACAAGTACACAATTACATTTCAGAGTGCAGACTGATTTTATAGGACAGGTGTAAAAATTTACCCCGTAAGATAAAACAATCAAAGAGAACTATTGAGATAAAATAGAAAAGGTAAATATAATGTCTATTAATTTAATGTTATTAATGTAAAGAAGAAAACACCCATTTGTACTTCAAATATGTATTAATTTTGCACTGAAAGCACAACAGAACTCTAATTGGTTGCTCTTGTAATGTTTTATTTCTTCTCCTTTACACTCTATAGGACTCCATAAATGTAATGGAAACTAAACTACCTTGTGAGCTTACTGGTGAACTCAAGAGCTCTAAGCATTTAAATGTTTTAGATAAAATTGTGTCTTCCAACCATCAGTTTGCATACAGCAGTATGCTAGATAAACCACTTTCCATGATTCTTTTTTTTTTTATATATAGGGTATGTGAAGAACAGTCTCCCCTTTCTGGAAAATGCTAACATGTTTACATAGAGTTAATTAAAATTAGGCAATTAATGAAGTGGCAAACCATTCAACCATTAGGAACTTTAGCCCCAAACATTTCCATATGCCATGCTTAGCAAAACCACAACTCAAATACAAGTTAGGCAAGAATAAGATGCTCAAAAATGATAAAATCCTGTGTGTCATTAAATATAGACAGCTTCTATAGTCTATAGATTCTATATTCTGTAAGATTCTATATCCTAGAATATAGAAAAACACACAGAAGTAATCCATTACAACATAAATTTGAGTAAGAAAATTTTCATGCAGCTTGAATTTCAGTATTTTCTAAACTAGGCACAAAAATGAGCAGAGTCTTCCACAGTAAGTTAAATTACACAGCCTCATCCCACGTGCTTTATTAGACGTTATTGTTTTGGGGTTTTTTTTCTAGCCAACCCTTTCCTTTAAAAATGCAATTAAAATAAAGAGACAAGCAAACATTCGATTTCTGATATCACAATAGGAAGAGAATAGGAAGAGAGACTGCTTTGATTTCAACATGCAAGACTAGCTCTTTTAAACTGGAAACCAGTGCCTGAACCCCTGGCCTTCAAGGCCCACTGAAATACACCAGGCTGCAGCACTTCACATAGTTCTCTCTTCTGATGTAAGAGGGGATTAAGCAAAAAACGTCTCCTAATGACAGTTTGCTCACCTAAAAGTCAGATAGGCAAATTCTGCTGTGCAACTTCAAAGGCAAAGAGCCAAACTGTTTGGAACCAGCGCCTCCTCCTTTCTACCTTTTACCTACAAACCAGGGCACCCACCAACTTAGATAATCTGTAAAAATATTTGCATGCAGCAGTTTTACCCTCACTGAGCCCAGGTTTCTCAAGAAAAATGCTACGGTGTTTTTTTCCCCTCATTTACTTTACTTGAAAATACTTTGCATCAGTTTCATTCCGGTCAAGGAAAGAAAGAGGGTGGGGTTGGGGGGAAGAGACCCCAGCTGTATGGGTGGGCATATCATACAGCAGGCTACAAGAGACTCAGGTGCAAATTTGCCATGCTCAGTTGCAGTCTTAAGCATCAATTGCTCAAAAGCCCAACTTCTGTCAGTTCTATTGTCTTCACTGAATTGCACAGCAAACAATGGGGTGCTAAAAAAGTTCTTGACATACATGAAGTTGGACTAGAGACACACAAAGAAAGAAAGAAAGAAAGAAAGAAAGAAAGAAAGAAAGAAAGAAAGAAAGAAAGAAAGAAAGAAAGAAAGAAAGAAAGAAAGAAAGAAAGAAAGAAAGAAAGAAAGAAAGAAAGAAAGAAAGAAAGAAAGAAAGAAAGAAAGAAAGAAACGAACTGTATACTGGTAAATAAATTAATTAAGCATGCAAGATATACATACCCAGTTTTAGGGCAGAAGGAGTCACTTCAATCTCACCACCAATCGGCTGAAAGGCAGCCAGCTGAGCCGCTACTTCGGTCTCAAAAGAGTCTGGGCTATTTCTGTCTGTCAAATTGCCGTTGATGCCATCAGTCTTGTGGTGAGTTTCTTGCTCATCATAGACAGCAATCAGCTATCAAAACAAAATATAACACAATTTGCATATTTAATGTATTTTAAATATGTTTTTTTAAAGGGAAGTTTATTCTTTGCTGGGATTACAAAGCCAACAGAACAAGCTAACAAGGAACACACAGGTTCAGGACAGTATGTACATTTGTGTTTAAATACATTGAGTTCGACAGGACTGAAGTATATGCTTCAGCACTGCCCTGTGCTGACTTGCTTTACTGAGGTAGCATTTCTCTTGGTCCCTACACGAGCAGAGCTGGACTTGCTTAAAGCACACGGAACAGCATGCCGTTTTGGGGGGTGGAGGGTGTTATTATTTTATCAAGTTTGAGCGTTACTGTCTGACAAACTGCCCGAAGGTAACACAACCACGGAAGCTGCTCTGAGCGAGCAGATACACGTTTTATAAGCATGTAATATTTACATTCCAAGGATAAGACACATCCAGCACAACAGACTGCAGTTTCCCTTATCACCCAACCTATGGCTCTGCAAGGATGAGTTTCTTGGTTCAACTAGGTACACCTCTACACATGTGTCTACCCACACGTACCTACCATCTCCTCCCACTCTTCCTGCAAGCTCCTATAAGATATACTGTTTCTCATAACTGTCCCACTGACTCTTCCACAACTTCAGGCATGCAGGAATGTCAATATTAAGCAGCTGTAAACAGCAAAGTCTGCTGCCCAAACTCATATTAACGTTGACGTGAAAGCGATAAAAAACAGCAGAAAAATAATCTCTTCTCCTTGCAACCCCCTCTTCCCCCACCAAAACCCCACCATACCTCCCTGTCCTGTCCCATCCCCCATCTTCCTTTTTGTCCCCACTAATAAAAGGTGTTCAGACAATGCACACACAGAGCTTCAACAAGTGGTTCAGATAAGCCTGGTTGGGTAGAAATGGTGTTACAGTCTCAGGAAAACAGTTAATTGTGCTGCAGTTCTGGGAAATCAAACAAAAATATTCATTGCCAATGGATTGAAACAAGTCAGAAGACTGTTGTTCTAAACCAAGAGGATACTTGGCACCCCTGCTCCCTCTCCAAGAGATGTAACAGCAGGTCCAGTTCAGGCACCTCTCCTGCCCCCCTGCCTGGCCAAATTCTTGTGCTGTACAATGACAAACACTTTGCCTAAGTAGCATTCTATCAGACAGGTATCTCGTTCTTGAAGTGATCATTTATTTCACTTTTTCTGAACTTTGGTTACCCTAAAGTTTTTGTTAACTGGTCCTGAAAAGGCCACAATGCACACACCACCAAGCAATGTCAAGATATACATACAAACAGGTTTAAAGATTTCATTTACTACTTTATCTCTCTCTGGCATTTTAAGGTAGACTTACTCACTATATAAAATATTAGTACATCAAATCTCCTCTGATACTTCCCAAACGTGTCAAAAATCATATCTTATGACAAGTAGTATGCTGAAACAGAGACAAACATTTAAAGGGAATAATTCACCTAAGGGAAGAAATGAATGCATGGGAGTGAAAAAGTAAAAGAAAAATCCTAAAGTGCTTCTAAGGAAGAAACTGACATTTTCAGGTCTTCCACTCATTTATAATTTGGTTTCTAGAAATGTGTTGGCTCATATTTAGCAATGCATATTTCAGAGACACACAAAACCCCTTAAATAATTAGGTAGAAAAGTCGTTCTCCTTTTCCATATGGAGCCTGATTCCTTTCCATGGACACACAAATATCTCTGACAATTTGGGTTTTATCTGTACAGAGCATAGGGGAAAGATTAATCCCAGTAACAAAGACAACTGTCTTTGTACCATACTCCTGCACTACAGGGAAACCACCTGGGTGTTCACACTGCATTCATCACCAAGCCATCGATCGCTATGCCCCACAACTACATGCACCCAAAAAGGCTGCCATAGAGCCACATATCAACAGACCATGACGACTGCTGCCCACCAAAAAGTTTGCTTAATCAATCTCACTTTTGTTGTGGCAACTTAATTTTTAAGGAGGTGGCTACTACTAACGAAGAGGAAATTTGCGACTGTGTAGGACCACAGCACTAAAAGCACTTTAGACAACTGTAGGATGCAAAGTGCACTTGAGCATCTGCAATGTAGAATAAATACATGGAGCTCAGCTCTAATTTGATGGGGGTAAACAAGTGAATTCCTCAGCTGCAGGAAGCTGAGCTTCTCCATGGTTTCATTCCCTAGCATATTAAATCCTATATTATGTTGTAATACTCTATGGTTACCGTGCCAGGCTCTTGCAGAGACCAAAAGTAGGGATGGTTTTCAAAAATTAGACAAGCTGGTGCAAGAGACCAGCAAGAACTGTTAAATGGAAATATGCAAACACTACCTCAGTCTCAAAAGGCCCAAAAGAGGAGAACCAGGAGAACACTAGTGGTATAATTATACCATTTCTATGGGCTTTCCACAGTCACCAGCAGGGACCAGAGCAGCAGCCTGGCCCTGCACTGCCACTCTCACAAGCTCACACGTGCTGTGGTTTTACCACACACTAGGGTTTCTAAGCACTACACACTTCCCTTATTCCTTTGAAGTTCAAATGAAACTTCAACAGAACATTATTTTGACACACAAAAAGGTCCTGGACAGGCTTCTGATACCTGCATGACATGGTAACTTCCCTGCCAGTCAAGCCCAGTTTTTTTTACAGCTGTCATTCCTCAAGTGACTTCAGTAAAAAGCTAGTAGTTCCCTAGTCTACACCTTGGGACTATTTTGACAGATTAAAAAACCAAGGAAAATTTAATTCTCTACAGTATGGAACACAACATCAATTAAGTAACATGATCTAGACTTAAACTCTCATTTTTTAGAGAGTGTGGAAGGGAGATACTTCCAATACCACACGTGGAGGTGGCAAAGATGCAATGCCTTTCCTCACCGATGAAATAAACAGCCATTTGTCTTCCAGAATGTTTATGCAGGAGAAAACTCCTCAGGACTGCAGTTGCAGGAACACTGTATCAGTAGGAATTCTGACAAATACACTGCTAATCAATCAATGCATTATAAATATCAGTTTCAGCCTTTCAAAGGGAATGAATACAATTAAGGTTATGTAAATTAACTATTCACAAATAATTGTAGTAATTGACTTCTCATTTCCAGTATGGAAAACTCTTTAATTGGCACTGACTGCAAATCTCTTCTGATGGAAAAGAACTTCAGGACACATTAAGAAATCTCCCACAAGCGTATTTGGAAAATACACTCACTGTCTGCAAAACTAATTTGATATTTATAAATACCGGAGTTCAGTAGGTCAACTGATTATTTTTTCAATGCATCAAAATATTACTCTAGACATTTGTAAACTGTGAAAGTTACCTAGTACTCTGTTCCAGTTTTGTATACTTGCTGTACTTAAGCAGCTTTTTTTTTAAAAAAGAGGTCAAATAACATTAATATTTACTGTAAAAAGATATCTAGGTATAGCTCTATAGGAAAAATGGCAAGCCCAGTATTGTAACCCCTACCAACAACCTACCAGTCACCTAGACAACCAGTAAATTGTCAGAACTCGGCACTTGTCTGACATTTTTTATTACTAGACTCCTCCTTACTTACACTGATGTGGTCATAACTTAAGGCAGCAATAACAAACAGTAGTATCTTATTAGTGTTTTTGTTGATCCTAAGTGGGAAACTCATTAGAAGGCAATGTAGGCAAATTTAGACTTTGTATGTTGTCCTGCAGTACAGCTCTCCTGATATTTTGCTTACAATTCAACAAAGCTTGCAGAAAATTAACAAGACTATGTAAAAATTATGTGGCTGCATCCCAAACAGAGCAACACAAGCACACTCAATTAATATCAACCCTGGTATACAAAAGGGTGGGTAAGCACCAGTAGTGGACTCTGAGGTCACTCAGTGACACAGGCTGAGTACAAAGCAGCAGCATGTCATGTTTTACCCCAGGGAACCGCTGGTCGCTAAGAGACAGAAAATTGATGCAATGCTACATTTAAAAATCCCCACAAGACAGAATGCTTCCATATCCCTCTTCTGGGGGCTCTCAGTCCTTCCAGAGCCACTCACACCCTACTCCGTAAGCCCCAGCTGCAGAACTACCTTTGTATGTGTGAGGTACGTTCATCGAGCCACTGTGTACCCAGGTACACACCATGCACATGAGAAATGAAAAAAACATCCTTCCAAATAACAATTGCAACAGCTTTGGTTCAGTGCTTACTAATTAATCTCAATTAAATATAAACAATTTTGTGGAGATTCAGAATTTCAAAGAAAAACATCCCTACCTTTGAAGAAACAGAATTTTGCATAACCTTGCTTTAAGGCACATGTCTGTGAAACTACAAACAGCTGACTTTCTGGTGCCCTACACAACATTTTAAATAAAAGGTTTCATAATTACTTCTGTCTTCAAACTACACTTTTGACAACTAGATTACTGTTAATAAGGTTAAAAACCATGTATTTTACTAGCTTTTCTGGATGGAATTAGAAAATAGACACCACTATTTCCTTTCTGACCCCAAACACCAGGCATGTACACAAGGTACTAAGAAAGAAATGGCAAAATAAAAGCTTGCTTGCAATTAAATTAATCAGCTTTCAATTACTGTCAGGATAAAATCACTAAGAGAAGTCAGTCACAGGCTAGCATCAGTATGTGATTGAAAAGGTACAATTTTCAACAGCTGGAACAATAGATTCAGAAGGAATTAAATGCTCAGCTTGTATTAAATTTTTAATTCAAAATAGATTTTTTTCTTCTTTTACAATCGAATCTTTACTACATTCTCACTGTGGACAACAAAAGGTACCAAAATTCTTGTTTTCTTCAAGACACGTTTGTCTCCTGTTCAGATGCTCCTGCCCATGACTTTAAACACTCATTTGAGAGAAAAACTTATGTGTTGTTAAACCATATCGATACTTCTGACAGCCATCATTCCCATGGGGGTGATTATTAGTTGATTATATAATAACGGGGCAAAAAATATCTCCCTTTGTTGGATCAATCAAGACTTTTCACAAAAAGCACATCTCAACAAATAGCTTCTACAAAAGGTAAATGAATGAATCTGTGACAATTTCATCAAACTTTGTGACATAAGGAGAAGCGATGGCTCAAGCTGCAGCAGAAAATTAAGTTCACCACAGCATCACATTACCTTGCTCTCTGATCCCTCAATTTGGGATCTGTAGGATTAATGTGTAGGGATAAATACAGCACACATAACAAAGAGGTAGAAAGACACACAGACACATAACACACTGATATCAAAATACAGCGGAGTTCACAATAAAGTTTAAAAAAAACCAACAGATCAAAACAACTTCAATTCTTCCCAGGTGCTTGCACCTGCAAACCATCAGAGATGGAGAAAGGCTGCAGCTGACAGCAGCCTACCTATAACCAACAATAAAAAGGAAAAGGGTTCTTTTCCTCTCCCCCCATATCTCTTTTGGCAAGGTTATGTGTTTGGCCAGATCAATTCTTTACTCTGGCTGTCTAAGACACCCAAGCACCAGCACTAACACCTGATAAAGGAAAAGGTTTCCTCTTTAGCCAGAAGTTTGCACCACGCCATCTTAAGTTCAAAATCTGACATTTTCTTTGAGGCTGAGAGGGCCTGACTTGCCCCTTTCCCCAACCACAAGTTCCTAGTGCTCCTTCACACAAGTGCTACAACTTGCTAGATCCATGGTGAGACAGTTCAGGGAACTAAACCAGGAAGAAAAGCAACTCTCCATCCTCCAGCTGCTTCGGCTCTGAACCACACAGAGCTAGTTTCTGTCAACACATCACTGAACAAACACCTCCTCAGACTACTGCTGTCACTGCCCACGTTAGGGAAGAGAGACCACTGTTTGTGCCCTGCTCCTGTGACAGCACACCTGTCTGTGGTGCACATACATGTCAGGAAGTCTGAAGGCAATATTTTAACTTGTGCTTTAGATGGAAGCAAGAAGACAGAGTATAGTGCCCAAATGTTGAACAAAAATATTTCAGTAAGCCACTGTGGAAGTTGTCTCAGAACTCCACAAACTCATTAATGTAAAATCAGATTTTATACGTTGCTTATGAAAGACTCCTGTTCAAATGGTTAAAAGATGAAAGACTGGTAACAGTATAACATAGAGACAAGTAAGGTAATTAGGGTACCTCAAAAATGGATAAAAGTGTAGTTTAATTTTTCAATTTAAAATTTTCCTGGAGCTCTACATCCTTTCTTCAGTGTTCTTTCAAGGTATTCTTCTGGTATATACTGATAAGTATTTGAAATAGCATCCTTGCATAATAGTTTGCCTTGGAATTCCTTTAGCTTAAAATAAGGGCTGTCAAGGAAAAATACCAACATACACACCATATGGCTGCCTTCCTTCACACCTACATATGAAAACAAATTACAGATACATCACATGAAAGCTATGGTGATTAGCTCATCTTGTTTACCTACATGCCAAAGCTACATACACCAAAGCACCTTCCCAAAGACCACTGACACTTTTCCTACCCTCATTATTTAGATTTCTTTTAGTAGTACCTAAAAGTAGCCAAGAGCTGAATACTTCTGCACGCAATACAAACACCAGGAGCTTCTCCTCTCAAAAGGATTTTCAAGGATACAAGGAAAAAATGAAATAGGAAGAGAATTAGCATGCCTAGGACAGAGAGAGCAGACCCAGCCCGAGACCCAGCCCTTTCTGGGGGAAGGGAAAAGGAGTGTGCTGTGTCAAGCGAGGGATCCTTACCTGAGTGACAGTGCAGTTGTTCTGGCACAACCCAAGGACTGGTAAAGCCCTGCAGGATTTACTCCCGTTTAAATCCATAGGGACACTGGAGGCCCTCAGTACTGCCAAGTGTTTCAAAGGTTTGTGTGTCACCATAAACATACACCATGCCAATTTTCTTCTTAAATTAAGCTAAGATTTTTCAGGTTACCACTAAGCTGTACAAGTCTGTCCAAACAGTGAGATACCAGATGCTTCCAGTCTTTATATTTTAATCAGGAGATCTATTTCCCAAGAGATCTGGAGGTCCTCTTCAAACCACTTACTATACTAAAATAGAATTAAAGACAGCCGTACATCAAGAAAGGACTGCAGATGTCAGCCCTCTGGAGCTCCTTCCCCAGCCCTCCTGCTAAGCCTGTGCTGCCTGCTACCCAGTGGGGTTTTGCTCTGCTGAAGAGCTACGCTGACCGTGCTTACTCAAATTTCCTAGATTTGTGGTTACTGACACTTCAGCCATTGGAAGGGGCTCAAACTCCCCATTACTTCTGGGAAATCAAAACTTCTGGATGGCTTTGTTGCTACAAGCACTTAGTGCTCATTCTGGTCGCTAATTTGGGTAACTAGCTAAATTTATGAACCTCAGTTTCCAGATTTCTAAGAGCTTCTTAACAGCCTGCTGTAATTTCTCTTGTGGCTTTTGCTGTGTGTGGTTTTTTGGTTTTGTTTTCTCTTTTTGTTACAATTGCTATTTTGGGAGGGTCCTCAACTATTCTAACAAAAGTAAAAAAAAAAAACCTGCTTGAGGAAATCATGCCTGAGAAAACCCTTTTGTGCGTGCTTTTCAGAACTGCCAGCTGTTGTTTCTGTGAGTGTGATCAAATCAAAAGGTATCCCCTTATCTTCCTGCTGTTTCCTTGTAGCTGAACAGGCAAGTTTTGGGGTCAGGTTTGGGGGAGGGAGGGGGGTGGGTTTGTTTTATTTTTGAAAGGTCATGGCAAACAAAAAACCAACAAAACAACTTGATTGATGAGACTTTATAGACTTCTTCCTGTCCAACCTATTCCTTCACGGGCACACGTGACTGTACTGCAAACAATGCAGCTGATTGGGTACTTAACATTGGTATTTGTGGCAAAGTTTGATGAGCCCTTCAAGCATGACTGAGACGTAATTTTTTAAGCCACTTAGTAACTACTTGAGAGCTGTTATGGAGATCCATAGTAACAATACAGACATTCCTTGAGGGTTGACTCTGGGTAGCTTCCCTGGCAGATATAAATGTTAGTGCTAAAATGTCAAGGATTTATAATTATGATGGCGGATGCATAAAACACATAAAACAAGCCTTATTAGGGTTGATTGAAGTAAATATACCAAAGGACATTCCTTCTTTCTTCTGTAAAAGATTCATGTTCAATGCTATTTGTAGCCTGTCAGACTCATTATGTTTTCATGTGAAATAGCTTCTGAGTTTTGCTAGATAACAAATGTCCTTTGTTTTTATTCTTTCTCTATTTAAATGAAAAAACAAGTGGAAGGAGGATCATAAAATGTGAGACTGATTATTTCCTTTCTGTTCACCTTGAAATCCAGTGCTTTCACCTACATGGACTTTGGAGAAGATGAGCTTATTTTGGAGAGTCCATTTAAAATGGCACTATAAAAATGTAGATATTCATAGCAAAGACTGCATTACTTACTAGAACTGTGCTTGTCAAATGCACTTATTGTAATCAGTCACTGAAAAGGAAAAAATTACTGTTCATGGTACCTGAAAGAAGACGGTTTTGCCCTTAGAAATTAAAGTAGGAACTTCTTAGTTACTACATTGTGGGTAAACATCAATTAATTCACTTCTATAATATATATTCCTTAAAATACTACTTTAATGCTAAATTAGCAGCTAACCCTGCCCATGCTTTTCAGGCCCTCCACACACATTTGTGTGGCCTCTCCCAAATCCCCATGAGCTGTTTTTGACCACTATGGTGCCACTTACAGTGACTGGAACATTTCACAGGTACATGTAAAAGGGGTGGAAGTTGATGGGGAAGCAAAGGAGAGGCTACTCCCTGCTAGCTTTCCCTATTCCAGACACATCTGGTTTGGATATAGAAGCTCAGAGGGCTGAAAGGGAGCTGGGGAAAATTAATTTAGTGAGCCTATCACCATTTCTCCCAACTGCTTTCCTTGTAAGCCTCCTTAGCTACAAACGCTTGAAGAAAACATTGACCTTCAGAACACTGACAGATACGCTTCCAGTACCAACAATTTCTACTTATCCTCTTTTCATCCTCTTCTAGTGTCTCAGCAGCATATAAGGAATACAAAAATTATGGAAGAAGAACCCTCCAAGGCAGCCTGTTAACCTTCAGATTACAAAGACGTGAAAATCCTCAGGAATTTAAGTCAAGGTAAACTGTGTTGAAGAGACATTATATCAGTAAGATCAGAGGATATAGTTAAGATTCTCTAGAATTTACAAGGTTCTTTATACTCTAGGCAACCACTTCAGACGTTAAAAAGCACTCTGTATTTTTAACCATGCATTTCAACCTTCATATGCTCCGGTTTGCCTCGTGTGTTCTAGTTTAACAAGTGCGGTCCACAGAACAGCGTAGGTTGGAAAGGGCCTCAAAATCACTGGGCCAGTCCTGTACTCAAAGCAGGGCCACAATGGCACTTAAAATTCAAAATCAGCTCAGGCTGCTCAGATGCCACCTCAGTTTTGTCTCTTTCCAAGGATGAAGATTTCATAAGCTTCTGAGCACTTGTTCCAGGGCTTGACCATCCTCAACGCAAACAAGAGTTTCTCATACCTTATGAGAGTCTTCTTCATAACCACTTAATATCTGTTACCTCTGATATTCTCACCACAGATTTTCAAGGAGGTAAGGTGGGGTTTAGTCTGCTCTACACCCTCCCATTAGGTGGTTGTAGACAGCAATGAGATGCCCCCTTATCCTATGAAGTTCATGCACCCTCTCCACTCATACCATGCATTCAATCCCTGGTCATGCAGGTGACCCTCTACTGAGCTTGTTCTAAGTATGTCAGTGTCCTGGCACAAAGGAAACCAAAGCCAGACACAATAGTTTAGCTATGGCCTCTCAAGTGCCCAACAGAGGGGTGGAATCGTTTCTCTTGACTATACTGGAAACCACTCCAGTGTGCTTCAGCCTCCTCAGCTATAAAGCTATGAAAAACCCAGATTAACTTCTACCAAGTCACCCTTCCTCCCCTCACTGCCCTGCTTCTTTCACTGACTTGACAGTACACATCATGTGCAAATACAAGTTTTTGCTTTGGCCACAATTAAAGACAGTATATGAGTTAGCAGTTTATTTGTTTTTAAATGGCTTTGATCTTTCTAGAGGACAATTATGGGATGAAGGAATAGAACTTCAGAAGTTTAAAAAAATGCAGCATAAAAATACTTGGAATTGTAAAACCCATCAGAAAGTGTAAAACCATCTGTACAGCATAACACACACAACAACTTTCATTAGTACAGACAGGCTTGATAAATCTTGGGATGTTGCCACACATCATGCAGTTCTCACACTGTGTTTCTGCCTGTGCAGAAAAACACTTCAGTATTTACAACTGCCAAGAGTCCTATTCTTACAGATGCCTGGTTTAGTGAGACTGCATTATTTGCCCTGTCTCTGACAGCTTATGTGTCAGGCTCTAGAAAGGCAAAAGTAAGTTACAAAACTGGTTACCACCTCGATGAGAAAAGGTCTGCCCCTAATGATAAACTAATGCTATCTGTCTCTATTCTTATTAATTCTGTCAATAAACAGTATTCTTAAGGGGTTTCAGTGCATTATAAGGCAGCATACATACCCACTCGAAAAAAGGGAAAATAAACCACCCTTTGCCTTTCACAGTGACCTCGTTTTCAGAAGTATCATGACCCTACATGCTTCAGCAGCAGAAATCAGATGACCCTGACCGATCATGTCCCTAAAGAAAGTTCCTAAATGTCATGATCCTTTTATGCATGAAATCTGTGACAGAAGACCAGAAGAAAAAGGGAGTGAAGTTTAACGCAGGTGCCCCCGGAATGTCACCAAAATCCTCAGAATGGATTTAGTACTTGGCAGTTCACGTGGCTCGCTTCATTGTACTCATTCATAGAGGACTGCAAAGTCATAGTCACTTGGAGAAGGACTATGTTTTGGGTTGTGTGTTTTGGTTTTTTTTTTTAAAACAATCCAGTTTAAAGAAGTTTACAACAAGGAAAGCAGAAACCTATAAAGTTATGCTCTCTCAGAAGCTCAGTAACAAAATTGTGAAACATCTAGAAACTCTAAAAGAATTGTGGTAGTTCCAAACACTGCAGTTCCAGAAATACATGTTCCCAAATGAACTACCAGGACAGAAGGACTAGAAAAAAATATTTTGACTTAACATCTTAATGCACCGTTACTATGAAAACAATGAAACTAAAAGTTAAATTTCCATAGATAGTCACAGCTCTGGCAATAACAAAAAACCCTTCAGTGACAATTACTCATTTCAGCAATCAGTTCATAACAGACATCCTACTGCTCATTATACTCCTTAAAAGAATGATCTACATGTTATAAATTTCAGTCATTTTTTTTTACCCTAGCATTGGTTGCCCACAGCACAATTCCATAGTTAAATTTCCTATTTTTTTAGTAAACAAATTAAATGCTGACATCATGTTCAAGATCCACAGCAAAATTAAACATACTGTTTTAAGGTTTTCTACGAGTTAGAATTCAGAATAAAACTGAGAAAATGGTATTTGCAAAGCTAGTAGCAGCTATGTATGCACAGATGAATCCAACTGAGGGAACTGGTGGATGTAGTTGCCAAGCCACTTGCCATTGTATTCGAAAAGTCGTGGCGATCTGGTGAGGTCCCCGATGACTGGAAGAAAGGGAACATAACCCCCATTTTTAAAAAGGGGAACAAGGAGGACCTGGGCAACTACAGGCAGGTCAGCCTCACCTCTGTGCCCGGCAAGGTCATGGAGCAGATTCTCCTGGGGACCATGCTAAGGTACGTGGAGAACAAGGAGGTGGTTGGTGACAGCCAACATGACTTCACAAAGGGCAGATCGTGCCTGACCAACCTGGTGGCCTTTTATGACAGAGTGACAGCATTGGTGGATAAGGGACGACTAATGGATGTCATCTACCTGGACTTGTGCAAAGCCTTTGACACTGCCCCGCATGACATTCTTCTCTCTAAACTAGAGAGGATGGGTTGGACNTGACAGGCTGGAGAGGTGGGTCCGTGCCAACCTCATGAGGTTCAACCAGGCCAAGTGCAAGGTCCTGCATCTGGGTCGGGGCAATCCCAGGCACAACTACAGACTGGGCGGAGAGTGGCTCCAGAGCAGCCCTGAGGAGAAGGACTTGGGAGTGCTGGTGGATGAGAGACTCAACATGAGCCGACAATGTGCTCTTGCGGCCCAGAAGCCAACCGCATCCTGGGCTGCATCAAGACGAGCGTGGCCAGCAGGTCGATGGAGGGGATTCTCCCCCTCTACTCTGCCCTCGGGAGACCTCACCTGGAGTACTGTGTCCAGTTCTGGAACCCCCAACACAAGAAGGACAAGGACATGGAGAAGAGGAGGCTCCAGGGAGACCGGAGCGGTCTGCCAGTACCTCAAGGGGGCCTACAAGAAAGATGGGGAGAGGCTGTACAGTAGGGCCTGTTGTGACAGGACAAGGGGTGATAGTTTTAAAATCCAGAGATTTAGATTGGATATTGGAAAAAAGTTCTTTACTGTGAGAGTTGTGGAGCACTGGAACAGGTTGCCCAGAGAGGTGGTGGATGCCCCATCCCTGGAGACGTTCAAAGCCAGGTTGGATGAGGCCCTGAGCAACCTGATCTAGTTGGGGGTGTCCCTGCTTCTTGCAGAGAGGTTGGACTAGATGCCCTCTGGGAGTCCCTTCCAACTCTAATCATTCTATGATTCTATATGTACGCACATGTATGTTATGCATCCCTTGGACATGACTGTGTTTGCAAGCACCCTCTACTACCCATGCATTGGTACTTGTTATTCAGATATCAACACATCCTATTAAAACAGGATGCACAAGAGGAACAAAAAATTAAATTACAACACTAAGAACATTCTTGTCCTTCTACAACTGTAGAGAATCCAAAATATAAAATCAAAGCACATTTGCCATGATACTGTAATTGCTCGTTAGATGGATTTTGACACAATCCTCATTTCCAAGGCTGAATTCAATGCCCTATTAAGTAGTGTTCAACATTTACTTAATGCAGAGTTTTGTAACATTTAGCTATAAAAATTTGGACTGCAAGTCTGACATCTGAACAATAATTAAAATTATCTTAACGTTTCTTAAGGATACCATCTTCTGTAAGTACTGAAAGAAAACTGTTCTGTTGTACTGAACATAACACAAAATACTGAGCATGGTTTCTTACCTACACCAAACTCAAAGTTTTTATTAGATAATAAAAACCTTATTTAAATATATTCTTCAGTGAGGTTCAATTCAATTAACAGATCTCTATTACTCTGAAATATTATTTTAATGTGATCTGAAGCTTTCTTTTTTGGAAAAAAAATATCTTCATGCTTAGGGCATAGTTTAATTTTGATTACAGTAGTTTGAATATTCTGCAAAACAGTGATATGTCTTGGGAATAAATGATTTCAGACCTTTCAGATCATTACTCAGAAATTTCAAATGTGATTTTTTTCTTTTCCCCCACAGAGAAGCTTGTTCATCCATTTTCCACTCCTCATTACAAATGACAAAGGGACCTCTTCATAAAGCAAAGCATTTTCTATTAAAAAAAAAAAAGCTCTAAATGAATGATATACCAGGCTCCACTTTCAAAAGTAAACTACTCAAAAAACAATACAAAGGAAGAAGAGTAAAGCATTTTAAGCTAATAGAAAATTCTCCCCAAAAGTGTCTTGAATATCACAAAGAGATATCAAAACGGAAGCTACAAAACTAGCCAAGTATTTTAGAACCATCCAGAAAAACAAACATGCCTATTCCTTGACCCATCTGTGCTGTGGTCTCACCAGGCTCTGAAAAAAAGAAATTCAGGTTATCCCACGTTGTTCTGTGGCTGCCGAGCATCCATCCCCTTCGGGTAAGCCACACTTCCATAGCAGCATGCTCTTTGAGGCTTTTCTACTTTTTACAAAGCCCAGGAGGGGGAAAAAATACACAAAGAAAAAAATCCAGACAAGGTAACATATATTCACACTGCCTTGAATCCTTATCCTCCAGTCAAATTATTTTCTTTCCAAGAGACCAAGAATGTTTTTCACACTTAGCTGAAATCAGGCCTCAGGGGTTCCCATCCAGCCTGAGTTCAATAGTTTTCTATTACAATTCAGCAGGCACACACACTGCGGAACTTGATGCTGGCTTTTAGGAAAGTCCCCCAAAATAACTTCGCTCCTGATTTAAAGATCTGGACACCCAAGCTACTTAAAAAACAAACCAACCAACCACACACAAAACAAAGCAAAACCAAAACACCACACAGACCCACTTTGCAGCAATGAATGGGAGCCACAGCTGGCAAACCCAAGGATGCCCACTGCCTACTTGGACACAAATTGAAGAGACAGGTGTTTAGGTGGGGAAAAAACCGCCTCTCCCTTCTTTCACAGTTCTAACTTTTAGAACAAAGTTAAATCAGGGCACCACACAGTCTGAGGCTGCAGAAGGGCACCCCAAAGTCAGGCCCAGTTTGGTCACGCCGCAGCCCAACACCAACACCACACCAGAGTGGCATTTCCAGTGGCCTGCCCGCAAGGCCAGTGCTCAGAAGTACACCCTCCAGGTATTCCCTGCCCCTGGACTATGGGATTTCAGAGAAGCTGAGGAACAGAGCATAACAGAATTTAATCTACTCTTCAGAGGCATTAAGAAGCAGAGAAGAATCTGCCAAATATCTATTGCATGGAATATCAAAAGAGAAGCAATTCATCCTTGTGAATGGATAAAAGACTCAGGGTTGGTTCTCCCCCCCC
>VXBZ01000171.1:119304-214203 GCA_013399135.1 Heliornis fulica | reverse complement strand
CCCCGTGGCATTTTAACTTAGAATCAATTTTAACTAAGTTAAGATAGCACAAGTCAAATACAAAGGCATTATAAAATACATGACAAGAGGTATATGTGCTAACCAGTGGCTCAGGCCAAGTCTGTGGAAAAATCTATTTTTGCTGTTTCCCTTCTCCTATACCAGCTGTTTTAAAATTATATATTTTTGGCAGGTAACCTAATCAAAACAAAGTTTGTAGAACTGTGCTTCCAGTCCACTAATCCTTCCTGATGTCAGTAGTCTGCTAATAACTAATTAGTCCTTGGTTTCTTGACCTTCAGGGCTTTAGTACGGGGAAGAGGCAAGAAAGGCAGCTCCATCCTCTTCCCCAGGCTCCAGTCCAAAGTCATTGCAATAATTACCAGAAGGCTTCTGATAGCCTGCTGGCTACATCTCTCCTTCCATGCTATCAGACTCCCAACAAGCAGTTCAGTTTCTGCTGAGCTCACCCCACTCCACCAGGATTATAGACCTTTACACTAACTGTTTCTGATCTCCTCCCGAACCACAATCGGGCAGTATGGAGAGAGGCAGGCTGCTGGTAAGGTGATATAAATTAGACTAAAAAAAAGTAGCCAGATTCCATAGCCAATTCCTGCCCTCCCCAGGACTGCTCTCTAGTAGCTCGTTCCTGTGAAACCTTTAAGGAAGCTCAGACTAGCGAGGAGGGGGAAGCCTAGAGCTAACCACATGGAGCTAGAGCTTCCCGAAGAGATAAAATGATGAGCTCCTGACAGCTCTAGCTGCCACTTCTGGGCAAGGAGTATATCCTCATTTCAGTTTATCTAGGCAATCCAATTCAACAATAAGTTCATTCAAAATGAAAAATCAGCTGGGAATTAAAAAGCAGGGAAGCTTTGTCATCTTACTTTCTTACAGCCTCTGAATAAATACTAAATGCAAGAGCTGAGCACCATTACTTCCAAGATGCTGCAAGACTCCTTCTGGTCTTATCTACTCTATCAGCTGTATAGTCCATCACATATCATCTGCTAAATGCGTCTATTCAACATATCAGCTTTAATATAAAGCTCTTCCCAATACACTGCCAGAATGTTTCCCATTTTTTCTCAACTAAAATTCATTTCAGTTCTCTGCAGATTTAATTGAACTTCAATTACTAAAACTAGCTTGACACAAGCCATGAAGAAGAAATTAATATTCTACTAAATAAGAACTGTCACTCAGCATTTCCTAAGCTAAATGTAAAAATTAAGACTCTGAATAAATGTATGCTAAGTATCATTGCATAAATATGCATATAATGCATTTTGCTCTTCATACAAAGTGTTACATTTAATGTAAAGACATTTAATTGCACATCAACATTTTAGTTGCGATCAATCACTGAAAATCAATGATTCTTTTAAATAAACACAGAAATATATTTCATTCAAATTCAATTACTTCAAATACATTTTTTGTTACTTTTCAATCCCTTGGACTTGATGCATTTCACTCTTTGGTTACAAAAAGGGATCTCAGGACATAACTCCACTAAGTACAAAATCATATTTTCCCTTCTGCAATCAGCAGTTGTTAATGCTGACAGTGAAATCAATTGGAGACCCAAATTTCTCATCCAAATGTGTATCACCGCAGGTTTACCCAGACTGAAACTCTTTACGGATTTTTTTTTTATGCCATTAAAATATTCCAATCCTATTAGAATGCAAATATAAAGGGGTAGAGAGAGCACACATAATACCATTAACAGTCAAAGATTTCTTGGTCCCCATTATCAGATATTAATTCTCACATTAACTGATGTTTTGTTAAAAAAAGAAAAGCACAAATCCATTAGCAGCTGCTGTAAAATAAAGGAATGAGGCAAAAATTGCTTCTGTGATTACACGCCTAACCCTTTTTGAAAGTTTCTGTATCCAAGAGCACCAAACACACACTGCTTTAACTTCCATTTCATGGCAGGTATGTAAGGACATGTTACCAAAGGACAGCCTTGACAGGGTTCCCCCACCTCAGAATCTTTAGCAAGTCTCTAGTTTCCTTTAAGGCCCTTTTTGTGGGAAGAAGGAGAAAACAAAAGAAAAAAGTGTTTTTGCATACAAGCAGCATGTTTCAACTGCAGCAACACGGCAAGTGCCAGCCATGAGCCTGCTGGCAGATGAAGAGCCAGCCCAGCTCAAGCAGGCACTTGGAACAGTCTCTGCTACCTGCCCAGGTGTCCCCTGCATCATGAAACTACACTCTTCTCTCTACCGCGTACAATGGGGTGTGAGCCCGAGAGTGGGAACTGTCAAAGCAGCCTTCCGTTTCACACTAGACTTCAGTTAAGAGCACACCAACAGCACTTTGCCAGCCCAGCAGCGATTTTCCTGCTGAACATGTGTTACAAAAGGTAGATCCTGTGTGATATACTCATTTCTAATGACTTGCATTCTCTCTTCTACAAATCCATGAATCCGAGATTCTTGAATCAGTATATGTAAACAGAAATCAGGTACGTTCACAGCACATCGCTGTTGTAGTCATATTCGCACTGCCTATAGCAGTCTCCCATTACACAGCCTTGACTTGGATATGTACTGACCAACTCTATTAGTCCTACTGTCTCCCCCAAAACCAGAACCTCCCAACACCATACAAGTTGCTGTAAGATGTCCCATACATCCTAACAGATCACAGGCTCACCAATACTCAAGTACATCCATCCACCAACATTTCCTCAGGGACCGTTCAACACAAGTTACATCATCTGAGTCACTAATGGAAAGAGATTTATCTACATCACAGTACTTTCTTCCACATCTTGCAAATGTGAAGCCTACAGACCAGTTACAGCCCATCTGAATTTTGGCACTTCCACTACTCCCTCACAGATGTTCACGTTACCAATTAATCATCACCACAGGGAGCCTCAGCACAGAGGCTAAGGGTTGAATATACTCACTTCAATCTTCCTTTGGAACCTTTTCAATATCTTCCAAAACAAAAACAGAGTGTAAGTAAAAATATGAAAGAGTCTATGTTCACACTCACATACATTATGTGGCACTCAGAGTTACCCTATAATCATGATGGAAATGGATTTTAAGGTACCATAAAATCACAGTTCAAACTCCACTATCATAATATAGATTCAGACGCCTTTAACAACAAAGATGATAATCCATTAAATTTAAAGCTTATACAAATACCATTAATATATCCTTAAAAAAATACAAACTAAAAATTAGCTCTCCTAGTAAACAGGATTTTCAAAGCATTCCATTATTTATTATACTTTTTTTTTAATAAAATCTACTGTAGAATAAGACAATATTAAGAATTTCTCCATATTCTTCATGGATGACACATTAACATCATTAGTTAAAACATTTTCAATTTCCACAAATAAAAAACATAGAACAGCTACAACCCAGTTGCTTAATTTTAAGTACCTAAATCTTACATCTCCAGTGGACAAACCACATGGGTTCCATGAAGCATATTTGTTGCTACCAGAACATACTAATACACTGACAGTGGAAGGCTACAAAAACAATTCAGTACAAAAAGAGTACTCTGTGCGTGATTATGTCTCTGTGTGTGATTATGTCAGTGTATTTATATGTACATATATATATATATATATATCTTTAAGGAACACTACTGAAGTATGGCAAAACTATCACTCCTACTTCATAAATGGACAAAACTGCTCAAGAAAGCTGATTTATCCAAGCTAGTACAGGACATCCATGACAAAGCCAACTTTTCCTCAGGTCCCAGGTTACTGCTACAACCACATAATTATCTTTTTCCTTCCCAACAGTTTTCATGAATAGTTCAAGTGCTTTAGAAAATTTTGATCTTAATTTTACATATGGGAGAAGCGATGCACTATGTCAAATTGCTTACGCGTGACTGCCCACAAAACCAATGAAACATCTCCGAACTGAAGGTCCCGCTCCATCTGCTATCAAACAGGCCACAAGAGCCCTGCAGGTCAGTGTAAGCACCCCTGCTGCAAAGAGCGGTAAGGGATTTTAACCTGTTCTTTTGAAAAGGAAAAAGAAATTCAGCTTCATGATCTGGCTTGTTGCTAGCACAAGTGAGTAGATAACTACGTGAACAGAAAGGCATCTGAAATTGCAAGTCTTTATTCAGCACTTCAGGTGAACCTTGAGTTTTCAACAACCTTGAGCTCCCAAGGAATGCTCAGAGCTTCCCTGTTATAAGAAGTAAGATGATTTGAAACTCCATCATGTAATTACTTGCACTTTTATTACTTACCAAAATGCTTTATTGGGAGCATACATAGTCTACAGAGACACGCAAACATCATTAAGCAGGAACCATGTGCTCTCCATAAAGCATGTTTCCAGACTGGGATTTCTTTGCGTGGGAACAGAAATCCCACACCAAGAGATGGGAAGTTCAGAACTGCTGATTCACACTGCAGAAGCTTTTACTCCTAACATCAGTATACACTCCAAAATAAAGATACTCAGCTGCAAGGTTCATCTGTAGAAGGTAGTGTAGAAAAAAATCCCCTAATTGTCTATGTGGCTGACAGGCATGCGATAGCCTGTGGGGGTTCTTTGCATAAGATACATATTTCTCAAAAGGGGTCCATTTTATGACAGATCAGCGTTACATCCCTTCCCACAACTCCCACTTAAGTGCACTCTTACAGAGGGAATAAATTTCAACAACCGATAAAGCAGTTAGATGTTTTACAAGCCATCATCATCATTTCTCTGAAGTAGCAACAAAGTAGATAGCAGTATTTCAGAGTAGACAAAAACATGCAGAAATCAAAGAAAATGCATAAAGCAGTAGGCAAATACTAATAAAAGCACATGACCAAATTCTTGATATGCACTACGGGGACCTAAATTTCAAGGTCTGCACATCCTCCGGAAACACTCAAACACTTTGTTGTCAGAGAAGGATTTCAAAACATTAAAAGCATTACCAGGTAACTGGAGAAAACATACCACATAATATAGTTTCAATACAGTTTTGGCACAAGCATTGCAAACCAGCCTTGGCAGGATTTGAGAGATGAACACCGACAGCATGTTGTAGCTTTCAGTAACAGAGGCTACTGGAACCTACAGAAATGTTAAATATTCAGGACCCAGTAAAAGCAGCTTTGAAAACTGCAGAGATGTATGAAAGGAAAACCAAGTAGTTTATAAATTCCAAACCACAAGTAATTGAATGACACCAGCACTCACATTAAAAGTAGGCTTAGATAAAATGTGTCCTATAACATTAAAATCTATATAGTCTGCATTTAAAAATGTGGGGTGGAGTACTATGAGAAGGACTTTGTTTTGATCACAGAGGAGGAATTAAATTATAAATGACACCATTCTAATGAACCAGAACTGATTACAATCTTTTTTATTAAAAGGTATGCAAAACCAACAAATAAAATGCATCTGAGCTTGGTAAAGATCAGCAGTTTAGCCTCAACGTTATCTACTGCACATCTGCCACACCGCATTATCTTACTACTCAAGCATCATTTTTGCATTTCAATGTAGTAGCTCCATCAGATTAATGCCCAAGACATTTCAGCTGTGTTTCAAGTAAATAAGTGGACATACAGGAATATTATGCATGGCCTGTATCATTGACACTAAGCAAAGAAAATGTGATTAGCACCAAATTGCATCTGACAGGGGAATCAGAAAGCTGTCAAACACAATGACATGGATTCAGTATTTAGAAGGTAAAAGGGGGAATAAAGAAGCTGGCCAGTCTGGCATGGAGACAGCAATAAAACACAACAGCTATGATAAATTAATTCATTTACTTATGAAAAATTAGAGGCTTCCACATGCAGCTCTCATTTATAATCTTGTCAATCTGGCAAAGTAAATAAAAAGCCTATACAATGCACAGAGGGAGGGGAGAAAAAGAAACAAAAGAGGAGGGGAAGCAGATTTTTGCATTTAATCTAACAGAATAACTTCTTATATTAAAATCACACTGGATTGAGCCTTTGATGGGAGTGACTGATGCAAGGATACATTATAGCAGTGGTTACTGTGTTTATTAGAGGCACACAGCATTAAAACAACAGGAAGGTTGAGATCAAACACACAGAAGCCATATAAAACAAAATGAATTTTTTTACATGCAGGAAATGTGATTACTATGTTTATCAAAAGGATACCAGTAAAATCAGGGGGTGGGAGACTGGAGGGTGAGGGAAGTGGAAGTAAATTTAAAGTGCCAATCCCTGATACAACAACAGCGTCTACACAGAGACGTTGCCACAACAGCTGTCCCTGGTGGCCACTAGCAGCGGTCCACCTTGGAAATCCTTTTCAGGGAAAATAAGCTCTGCAACATCCTGCAACTCAGTCTCTGCAATGCTTTCCAAGATGTTCTCCTCAACGACCAGGTAGACTAGCAGCTAATACCTCAATAGCAATATGGATACAGCAATTTTCAACCAAAGCAACTGTTATAATAAGGAGATCAGAGAAATATTTGCCATTCAGGGGAGTATTTCAATGATCACCATGTCTGGCAATTGTTGATAGGTGAGTTCAGACCAGAAAATAATGAACATCCTGCTAATGAAAGGAAAAAACCCTATCCCTACCTTAGAACAGCACTGAACACCACCATCAAAATGCAAATGTCCATGAGCAGCAGCAATGACAACTGCCAGCACCAGCACAGAGGCTGGATTTTCACTTTGTAGCATTTTGCATTTTGCCTGATCACTGCAGATCTATTAATAATCCCTTTTATCCTTAGATATGTACCCCGGCCCTAAAGCGTTTGGAGTACAGTCAGATCCCATGTAGGCCTGAATGCTGGGAAGATTATTCCAAAGTCCACTGAAGACAGCTGATCCTGCCAGACCTTTACAGCAGACTGAAAGGACTTCTGGAGAACAGAAAACCATTGTGCCCGCAAAACAGTTTAAAGTTTAATGTTTGCTCTTAGTAGCTAGTGTCAGAAGACAAGCCAGCCGCTATCAGCATTCTCCCACCATTTACTACACATCCAGTTTACATGGGAGTGACAGATCAGGACAGACAGGAATCTTGTTGATGACCACGCAAGAAGTCTATGGCAGCTCATGTTCAGTGGCAGAGCTGGAGCCTGTCTCATTTATGGCTAGGACTGATGGCTCACCCAAACACCCTCTTCTTCCTCTCCAATGCAGTCCAAATCTTCATGACAGTTTTATTTGTGTCCACACCTGAGGCATGGTGGGAGAGTGAAGACGGCAAGTCCATGACACACCAGTGGAGAGCCCAGCTCTGTCCACCTCTTGACTCCACCAGTGTTACTGTTTCCATCCTAACCTCTATACAGTTACCAAAAAAAAAAAAATAAATCAGTAATTACAGCGCTATTTCATAATCTGTGAGATACAATACAACAGGCTCTTGGTCACTTTGGAGAAGCAATTATAATAAATCTGTCTCTGAGGAAACTATTATCCCTGGAGATTTTTGATTTGGTACCTTTGGCACATACCTCAATAACCATTGGGTTGTTTTAATACACATTATTTTAACTAAAATATTTTCACTTTGGTCTACAAATTAAGTACTTTGTATCCAAATCAATATATACAACTCAAGTATACATAAACACTGTTTGACACCTTCTGTTACAAATCCACAGATCAGAAGTGTTGCAAGGCCACCTGGGATAAACTTGTGAATTTCCAGAAGAGACTCATCTTCTTGCACTGTCTAAACTTAAGCATGCAAGCCTCAGGCCTGCAGAGCCAGCCCTCCCCATGCAGGCTTCCTGATGGCCATCTACAAAGGGAAGGTGACCACAACAGAGATGGCGACCACTTACACACCTCGGAGAAAGACACAGGTCAGTGGGACTGATGGAGTGACTATCTCCTACCTGATGGTGTGTAGAGGCCTACTGAAAAGCTACACATTTATTGAAATACAGCTTATGAGCTCATTTTCCCAGTCTCTGCATTTTCAGAACAAGGCCAAACCAATCCTGTAGTGGAATATTTGCTATATTATCATCTGGAAAGAACGAGTTTTCTACTACTTTTTTAATATTATTAAACAATCAAAAAGTGCAAATAGTAAAGTTTTAGGATTAGCCAGTACTTTGGATTCTCTGACAATTTTTGACCTGGTTTGCATTTCCATTGTTAAATTTTACTCAAGCTTTTGATGGAAGACAATCTTCATATACTTTATGATCCCAAAACTCAATGCCCAGAAGAGGACAATACCGACCCTGAGGAAGCCACAGGTCAAGCTACCTAACAACATTTCTGAACCAACTACTCGACCTTTAATCAGTCAATTCATAGTCATAACCTCAAATGAATTTTTAATTCTTTCATATATGATTCTCACAGATCTTTGGGAAAGGCAATTTAGGTTCCACAGTATGCATCAGTGGCAACTCTGCCAGAGGAAAAACCACAATTATCAAATGACCTCTACATCTAAAATATTAATATCTTATTCCAAATTTTTTAGCCAATTCCAAGCCTTAAGTAACACAAAGCATGCATATCTAAAAGTTTACAAGGCCTGTGTGAACTCAAGAGTGTAACCAGAGCAGAGAGGAGGAGCGTGATGAAACTGTGGAAGCCTGATGGAACACATGGAAGTTAGAGGAAATACTGAGTGTCTGGTTAAATCCCTACACAACATAACCCTGCTAATGACAAGCTACTTCACGCCACTTAACTGCCCTTTCAAAACGTGTTACAAGTACACTCTTCAGCATAAATACCTTTTTATTGTGACACTACCTGCTACACCGTGGAAATTTTGTATTGCAGCTCACAACTATGCCATAAACACCTGCTTATGATTAAACCTCTTGTACTGTAACCTGGGGCAGAACTTTTGTTGCTTTCCTTGCTTTTAAGATACACAGATAAATAAAACCAAACATCTAACTGAGCAAATACATTAAAAAAAATGCCTCTTCTTAAAATACAGCCCAGATAAATGCAGGGTCCCACTGAGAAGTTCTCACAGAGAATTTCAGAACTGGTCAGGATACCAAACATGACCGGCTGTAATACTTAGAGCACTTGCTGCTCACTTAAAAACAGACTTTTGTAGAACATTTTCCTATTATGTTTTCACCTGCACTGTTGCAAGACAGTAACTTCAGCCCCCAGAGCTGAGATAAGGAGCGGATCACAGACAAGAGGGTACTGCTGGACCAGCACCTAGGAACAGGTAAAGTAAGGCTTGACTCCCCCATTCTTTATTTCCTTTCTCCTTCTATCCCTTTACACTGTTTCACTCTCTCTGTACTAGCCTGGGATGCTTCACTGGTTAGGAAACTGTTACAAGCTCTTTATCTTCTCTTTGGGTTTCAGGAGAGGCACTGATACTAAGCTCAGCTCAAAACGAGAACTGAATCTCAGTCTAGGTAATATATTTTCACTCCCAATCCACAAGTTCAAGAACCTGCAGCAAATATTTCAAAATATTTAAACCTGAAAACTTCATCAATGTAAAAATTTCTGTGTAAATTCAACTTAGCACAGACTCTGGCCCAGGTCCTGCAGTATCTGGCCAATCCAGCAACATTTGGGGGATTACCTGAATCACTACAACATCTACAGTAAAAACTCTGCAGAGTGCTACCAACATCACCCTTGCAAAAATACCTCTGTTTAATACCTGTGGGCTCAAGCAATTTTAACCCTATTTCAGGGACAAGCCATAAGTAAATTTCTCTATTCATCTTAGGAGACACTATTGAACCAACCTTACCCAGCACTGGCAGCACCCTGTCTTCCCTAATATTTCTTCAGCACCTCATGTCACAATGATATTAAATGGATGCCATTGATGGGGGATGGGAAAAATAAAGCAGAGAGATTCTGTGCGTATCTGAGGACAGAACTCAGAATAACCACTGGTGGTTATGCAAAAGGTTTAAAAAAAAACCAAAAAAAACCCCAAACCATTTGGGCTTCAATGCACATTTGGAGGCTAACAGATGCTGGATCTTCTATAAATTGAAAATGTAGTGGGGGCTCAGTGGCGTAAGAACACTGAGCCATACTGTACTTTTTGCAGAAATCACACTTATGGTACAGAACAATTAGTTTCTTCTTTGGTATCTGATAAAAGCTGAATTCTGAGGTAGAAAACAGATCAGTCAAGAAAAACACCCCAGAAGTAGTATTACGAAGTATTTCTTTCTGAGGGGGGCACTGAGGGCAGGTTGTTGAGGTGTAGCAGAAGCAGGAATGCTTCCCCGGCAATGGTGGGAAGGGGCCAGGGATGCCTGGTCCAACAGCCTGCCCTGACCACACAAGGACACCCCTGTCTCCATAAAAGGTGTGCCAGGTCCCACCACCTTCACCAACTTTATTTTTCAAGTTAGCAAGCCTAAAGAAAGCTCACATAGAGCTGTGTTGTTTCAAATAGAGGTATGGTGAGGTAAGTAAAGAAATAAATACACTGGTAGCAGTGAGCTTGCCCTAAATGGCCTCTTGCCTTCTGACGCAGCTGGAGCTATTTCTTTATTCCAGGTTCCTTACTCCCACAAGTTCTGTGGCTGAACCAGTAAAGAAAACCACGCAGAAACACTCAGTGAGGACATGCTTAATACACGAGGCTTCCATGACTACTACAAATATCCCACTTTTCCCATTTCCCCCAATTTATTTTCTTCCTATGCCTAGTGTTATGGTATCAAGGTTGATCTCCATATATTAATCGTTTTGCCTTCAATGCAAATGCTTCAAATTCTTATGTGCTTCCAGCAAAAGAATATAGAATTTATTTTTCCTGGTGGCAATCTGACAGCTCTTTTAAGAAAACGCATTGATACAAAATTAATGACAAAGAAATTTGTTTATCTCCGCTAGTTTGCAAACATTTCTTTAAAAAAAAAAAATCAGGTATTAGCTAAATAATGACTGCCATAAAATAGTTTTCATTGAAAGCACATGTATACAAATTGACAGACAAAATGGCAGCCAAAACAAGTATTTAGCATTAAAGGTGAAACATTAGCTGACAACAACAAAAAAAAAAAAAAATCACAAGGAAATTCTAAGTTAAGGGTTTCTATCTTCGCTTTTCATGTTACATCTAAACTTCAAACAGCAAGTGATGTTGCACCACCCTCCATTACAGTAAGCATGAAAAATAAGTACGGCAAAACAGAACTGTGAGCATAGTGTCAGCAGCATCTTTTGATTTCCCTGCTTTTGTCAGCGCGCATCCAAGCGACAGCACAACTTTGCTATTAATTGACTACATTTGTGCTCTCCAGTTTCCCTGTACCATGGGACAGCACCTTCCACCAGCTTCCTGAGGAGTAAAGTCCTGTCTCTTGAGAAGCAATTAAGACAGCTGAAAATAACAGTACTCCACAGAAGGGTAAAGAAGCGGTATCAGACAACTATGGAAAAAGCTAAATATAACTACTTTCAAATTAGACTGTAATGCTCCAAAAACATAATCAAAACCTCAAAGCATATTTTCTGAAAAATGCAAAGTAATCCCTTTGTTCTACAGAAAGCGAAGTTCTTAACTGTTTTTTTTTGACCTGATTGAAGCAACTAAGCAGATACCAGAAGCAGATACAAGCACCTTCATAATGATAATCAACACAGAACCTAAAAAAGTAACTTAAGAGTTATTTCACTTTCCAAATCTGGAATACAGAAATATTTCTCAAGCATATTCAGCTCTTAAAATCCCTTTTAATGGACAATGCTATCAAAAGTTATCCTGAAGACAAATATAGCTGCCATAAAACATATTCAAGTAACTTCTTCCAGTGCCCAATACAAACATTTAGAATACTTATTTAAAATAAAAAAACTCAGAGAACTCACTACACACTTCCCACCCTTCCCTCCATAAGAAAGAACACCACTGCTTCTGAGAATGGTGTTCCCAAAAGCCAAATCACCTTGGCCAACAGCACTCACAAAAGGATTAAATTCATATTAAGGGCTAGATGATCAACAACCTGCCAGAAACAATGTATGTTGGAAAACACTCTCAGCACAAGCACGTGGTTGTCTGCTATGTGTTCCTGTAAAATAGCCCTTTAAGAGATCCTACATAATCATTCTCAGCTCGAGGAAGAGACAAATATCCATACAGGAATGAGATGCCACAAAGGACCACACCTTTCTACCCTTTAAAACCCTCAGGCTTCCTCAGTGCTTCTGCAATATCTAGGATGTCAACACTTCAACAGGTACTTCCCATCCATCCAACAAATAGTAGCTTTCTGCTTTACTCACTACTACTGAAATAAATGACAGACTATGTATTACTGACACTCTTCAATTCCAGGAGACAAAATACCATCAGGAACAATTAATAAACAACTATGAGCATGTGCATGGAACTGCAGATCAGTCACTCCTCAGAACACAGTGGGCATCTGCGAACTTTAGATGAGCCAGTTTTCCACCATCCCTATTGCTCTCACTGCAATGCCCCCGAGAGTCTTATAGAACATAGATTGCCCTAATGGACAATACTGGTTATTTATAAAAATGGAACCATTATTGTAAAAATGATTTAAGTTCTCTAAATATACTCTTTGAAAAGCTTTATTATAAACCCCAAGCATTGGCTAAAGCATCAGTTGGTTTTGGTTTTAGAGGGAGCCTAAGCACACAGCTAAGAAGCACCTGGGAAGTCACAAGAAACAGGAGATGTTTAAATTGAAAAAAAAAAAAAAAAGGCACCACACTGGTACTTTACCAGCCTTCTGTCAGTTAAAAGTTGTTGAAAATCACGCTCAACATATTGTAATGCAGATGTATCACTTCACTATCTGAGGAAGTTTGCTTATATATTCTGAGCAAGTACAATTGTACTTCTCAATCACTTAATATTCTCCCAATCTGTACTGCTTAAAGCTACACATTTCTGTTCTGCACAGGATACTGATTCCAAGGGTTTCAGAAAACTGTTCTTTTATTACCCACTGAAGATCTGAGAAATTGGGAAAATAGTTTGTTGTGTTTTGGTTTTGGTGTTTTGGTTTTTTTTAAACAACTGTCAACAGCTGTTTCTATAGAAACACATACTGAACCAGCAATAATAAGGCAAGATTTTTTCAGTTAGCGGACTGTGAGAATTCTGTTTTAAAAAATGTCAACAGGGTCCTAAAAATCATCACCTCTCAAAACAGTCAGCAAAATCCAAACAGCTTTTCTGCCTTCCACTGAAACTTAAAAAACTAAACAAGTGCACCTTCAGATAGAAAAACCCTAAAGCTTTTATAACAGTTTACATGCTAAATACAAGCAGCATGTTTGGCCTCAGATTTAAAAACAAAAACGTCACCACATCAGAACCCCCAACACCACCCAACTAGTAACCAAAGCCAAATAAAACAAAGCAAGCCAGTGGGTGGGAGTTATCCTAGCAGCATTAGGAAGGGTTTCTCTGCCCCTAACTACCAATAACAATTAGATGGACTTAACACTTCATGAGCCTCTGGGAAGAGCACACAAGAACACAAATCACACGTGATCACAAACTATCTTCCCCAAATCCCCCTTCCCCAATGCCCCTTTCCCCTCTGAAGTGTGGAAGGAGGCAAGTAGGGAGACGATGCTGGAGAGCAGCCCAGCCTCCCACACGCCAGTTCAGACCTCACATCTGCACGGCCTGGAGAGCAGCACTGTTCAGCCAACAGCCCAGTAGTGGCAAGAGAGCTCATTAAAAAACCCGCCAGCACCAGTCCCAAAAGATGGAGTCACCACAAACTATTTAAGCAGCCCATAAAGAATTAACAAAATCCATAAGGTTTTTAAACTTAAAGCTCTTAGGGATTTGATATTTGAAAGCTAAATAAAGCCTAATCACTGCACCAACTCTCACAAAACACAGTACCTCATTGACGTTCACTCCAGGAAGAACATCATCTCAACTTTATTTTACACCATACATTTGCACATGGGTGTAAGTTCCGTGAGAAAGGAGCTGGCAGCATGAGGACCTGGTTAACAGAGCCAGCAGCAGATTGGAGAAAAGTTACCCCATACTTGGATTTTCATTTTAGCACATGAATAGGGTAAAGCAGAATTATTTCAAAGCAAACACACAAAGACAATGTTGTTTAGAAGCTGCCTAGACAACAAAAACTGTGACAGACCTAAGACAAGCAAGGTGCACCTCACATTTCAAGTATGGAGTATTTTATTAGTTCTTCGCACAGGCTAAAAATCTGCTCTAAAATGAAGATTAATCATACCAACTCAAGAAAAACAAATCTATTAGAACAATCAGCAAAACTATCTTTTCAGCAATAAAAATAATAATTCAGTAAATAAAAATACTTAAATATGTCATTTTATTAAGCCATTAAACCACAAAACAAAAAATTTGATGAGGGATGATACCCAATCATCAAAAAAAAAAAAAAAAAAGATATCTGGGTGGGAAAACTGAGTTAATGGAGAAACTGAATTTTCACTATTTAAAAGGGGACACAAACATTCTGCTACGACATCTGTTCGTAGGTTCTTCTGCAGCAGAAAACCAGAAAACCACCAGAATTTTAGCTGTCAAAACAAATGCTCAAATTAAAGAAAGGAGGAGGAAGTAAGTGCTGAACAATTACACACTTCCAGCACCACAAGTCTAGCATTTAGTCAGGGAAAAAAAGTATGCAAGAAGCATGGATGCAGTCTTAACACTCAGCCAAATGCTAAAAGGATTGCTAAATTGGAAACACACTCAGGCACACACCCAGTTTTACAACAATTTACTGAGATCTGTGAAAAAACCTGGAGTCAGACTCACGAGCGAGTTATTGCTGCCAGGGCATCTGAACACATGCTCAGCCTCAAGCACATGAACAAAATCCCTTTGGTCCAGAGACAACCTACGGCATTCAGCACTCGCTCGCGTGGCTTTCTGGACAGAGCAGCACAAGACTCGTCTTCTGACACAAAACCCAACATGACAATCCTGAAGAGCGATCATGGCACAGCCACTGGAAGGTAGTACTGAACCCATTTAAAAAGCACTCATGATACTGCTAAGTTTGAAAGACAACTCTACTTACCCAAACTCCATCTCCAGGAAAACAGGGCTCCATCATTCGTAATAGTCACTTGGAAAGACAAATGCCATCACTCCCAACTCTGCCACCCCCTCATCCTCCCACTTTGCCAAGCCCCTTATAAGACGAGCATGACATCATATGACATGGAATATCCCTTTTGCCACCTGGGGTCAGCTGTCCCAGCTGTGTCCCCTCCCAGCTCCTTGTTGCACCCCAGCCATCCCACTGGTTGGGTGGGGTGAGAAGCAGAAAAGGCCTTGGCTCCACAACAACAAAAACACCTCCATATAACAAAAACGCCTCTATAGCTCCAACACTGTTTTCAGAACAAATCCAAAGCACAGCCCCACACCAGCTACTATAAAGAAAATGATCTCAGCTGAAACCAGGACACTGAATTGCCACCATCCCTTTAGATAAAGTGTGGGGGAAACTGCAAAGTGTTATGGCATCTATTCTTGAAGGTAGATTTTTATGTTATTAAATGCAATTTTTGAAAAGACCTTCCTGAACAGGATATAACTAAGTTTTAACAAGTTGCTTTAAGTGGAGAAAGAGACACGTGAAAATGCCACAGTGAACTGGGACAGAAGCTGCTCAGCTACAACTTGATGTATTAGTAACTCCTGAACCAGGATGCAGGTCACAAATGCCTCCAACTCGCCTTCAAGTTTTTGACATGACAAAACACAACACTACCTCACTGTTTCAGAAGATAGTTACTAGCAAACAATTCAAATTAAATTTCAACAACAGTGTTCACATCACACCAGCTGACCTGACCTCCAAAGATGACACAGACACCACTGCAGTAGCTACCAGCACCACTGAGCAGTTCAGAGGTTAGAGACCCTAAACACGCGATGCTGCCAGCAAGCTCTGGTTTGGGAATACAAGCCTGCGTGGCAGCCTACAACAGCAGCAGCAAACAGAACCACAGCCTAGATTTTCACCATGTTCTTTCAATCTTTCATCATGTTGTAAACAATATTTAAAAGAAGAAACTGCCACAAATGTAACTGAAGTGAGCGCTAGATACAAAACAACACCTAAGACTGCAGTAGGCATCCAAGGACATCAGTCACACCAGTACCAGAAACCTGGTGTGGGCACAGGACCTCTCAGACCACCCTGAAAGGTAATTTTCCTTCCCTAAGGCTAAAGAAAAGCAACAGTTCCTGAAGGAACAGACTCTTCTACCATGGCATGTACTTCAGAAATAAAACATTTCTGCTCATATCAGAGACAGGACTCCTTTGCGTGCATACACATTGTTTCATACTTGTGCACAGAATCAAAATTCAGTACTGTCACGCTGTTAATCCCCAGCAATACCTACAATCAGCAGTTACTACTGTATGTGGAAACAGGTGCGAGGCAGTGAATATTTTTCCATATTTTACAAAATATATTCCATTATATTAAAGCAGGTGGGTAAATCAAACTCCTCTCCTCCCTCACAAATCGAATCCGATACCAGACGGCTGGCACAAATTAGGTTGTGATCTGATCCAAAATGTTTCTTATTAAAAAAAGGAAAATTCCCAACAGAACTTTGATTTTTGTATAACTGAACTGTACCAAGCAGGCAGGGAAGAATGCTTCTCTGCCTAACTGATCAAATTAAACAAATTCAGTCTGAATATAATACCCGGGAAAGCATTAACAGCTATTCCTTTTGCTAGACCACACACACAACATGCAACTACAAAAAGAGGGAGATTGACAATGAAGCTCAGCATCTTGACCTTGAACACCAGTCATTAGAAAGAAAGCTTATTTAATTTGAAACCATTTTACATTCACAAAGGTCTGAAATGTTGGATTTAACCATTGCTTTTTTGTTTCTTCCACATAGCTGTCAATCTAGAAAATACCATCCAGGCTCCATGGCTGGTCCTGCAGCTTTTGACCTGCCACTTCTTCCTTATACCCTTCCTTTTCACTGGACCACTTTAAGAACACAGTTTTAGCCTACAACACTTGTCTGAGTTACTCATTTGCCGTTGACACCAGAAGTAAAGCAGAACGGGCTCCAGGCAGCAGACGAGCTCCTTTCAGAAATCATGTTTGGCAATTCTGGTGAAGCGTCCAGTGCTGGAAGCCACCGAGCAAGCCTTCAGAGGTGTTAACTCTGTTAAAGGCAGGAAGTGCCATCACCACTGCTCTTGCACAAAGTTTGCTAGTTGTAACAAGTTTGGGACTTCAACAGAGAAAGCAAGTGGTTGACACAGCTGGGTTTTACTTTGAAGATGCAACTTTGTCTCTCAGCAGTATCTTTATTTCCCAATGAAGTGTCTGCTGCCAAAGGCTGCCAAGCAGGCCTGACGTGGCTGAGCTCCACAGCGCAGTGCTCCCCAGGAAGGTCCAATGGTGCAGCAGCAGCTCAGCCTGCCCCGAGGCACAGCTCGCCCCCTGTAGCCCTCCTGGCAGAGGGCAACTCCCTGAGCACTAACACCCAACCTCTCCCAAGGTTTGAGCTCTGGAGATCTCCTCAAGGCATACCTCAAGCAACTAAGGGGCCTGCACTGAAACAGATGCAGCATAATGATCACTTCTGAAACGGGAAACTTGACAAGTACTTGCTTCCTTACATATAGCTGCCACACAGCATTCTGCTCCCTCAGTCATGGTAATTCCCTTCCAGCCCTTCACTCAAATATCAGACAAAACCACATATTCTACTGATTACTTACAACTCTTCTCAAGTTAAGTTACGGAAAAGGAGTAATTTTCCATCAGTTCAAATTACCCAGAGATCAAGATTTTAATAACAGGTGTAGACAACCTTATTATCAAAAACAAAATTATAAGAAGTTTCTGTTTTCCTGTATAATCATATTGTAATACATTTAACGAAGTGTTGCAATCAGCTCAGCATAAGACAGCCTAACAAAGATTCATATGTGCCCCGGGGAAAAAAATTGTGTATTTCAAAAAACAATTAAAAGCAATTTATGCCAGCCCATCTGACCACCATCTACCACACTGCAAAGTCAAACTATCCAGAACTTGCTGTGAAATCTGGCACAAAAACTTTAGCTCAAAAATCTGCTGCACTTGCTGTTTTCACTACAGGGACCTTTCCCACAGCCTACGCAACATCTCTGTTTATAGAACTTGGGTGCTTGCACTATTAAACATCAATACAGCCTGTGTTTATATCATCTCCATACTAATCAGATCGATTACTTCTGATATATTGCCCTGTCACACCGCTGTAACACTAATCAAACAAATGGAACTGCAGGGAGATGAAGCTGATATATAGGTATTTAAAACTACTTTTTTTTTTTTTCTTTTTTAAATGCTCGTGGGTACCACTGCCACAGGAAACAACTACCACCACCAAGCACTGCACAAGCAGCACTGCATGGTTTAGCCAGGGACCTTCAAATAAGAATATAATCCAGGGCAGGAGGACAAAAGCAACCTTGAATGAGAAATGAGGACAGTGGTCTCGCTTCACTTCTAAGAGGCAATTAGAGCCAAGTACTTCAGAGCACCCCAAGATTTCCTTAGGGTAACAGCAGGACACCCAGAACAGCCATTTGCCTGGTCAATCCTTACAGAACTTTCCTCAAAAGACATCCAGAGATAACCTTGCAATTAAAAATGTCTTTGTAAACATTACAACTCTGCAAGTTTTTATTATGAGAAGTCTCTTTAACAGTTAACCACTGTCTACTGTAGTACTCCTGTACAAAGAGATTTAACTTTAAGTAGTCATTATCTTTTGAATTCTCTTTCATCTCTAAAAGCAACTAACATTTTTTCTAGAGCTCTATTAATCTCATTTACAGCTAGTAAACCAAGATATAAACTATATCTATCACTGAGGCACACTATATATTACAGAGTTGTTAAAGCATTCCAGTTCATTTATAGGTCTATTATTTAATAAAGCCATACTCCATCTTAATATACAGTGCCAAAACCCAGCCCAAAATGGACTGATAAAGATAGCAGAAAATGTAAATGTAGAATTGTTTTTGAACGCTCTCTGATCTAGCTTTATTTTTTTTCCTTCTGTGCCTGGAAATATCAATTAAATTTTTTAATAGATTGTTCTTTTAAGAAGGGCTCTTTTTTTTTCTTTCAAACAAAAAGAGCTTTTTGTAATTAAAAAATTTTAAAACCACAACTGTTTCTGGATTTCAACATCCCTACTTTTAGAGATGCCACAAATCAGAAGAGAATGAAAAAGAATGAAAGATGAATTCTAACCACTGGAATGGTCAAACAGTAACAAGTCACAGAGGACTAAGCCTACCAGCCCACAATGGCACAGAAATAGGTTATTCCAGGCATAGGTCAAACAACTTTCACGAAGATAACAGCCAGCGAGATGGCTGGCTGTCTTAGGGAGTTACCACCAGAGCTACTACGCGTGCAGGTTGACTTTATGACCAGGACAGCTTGGACAGGTTGCTCTGTACTGATGGCACACATCTGTCCTCTCCAACCTGACAACTGCATGTCTGCCACTTGGGCAGAGCTGACAGCAAACCCTTCCTGTGAGAAGGTCATTCAGGAGAAGACTCGAGAGAAGAGCAGGCAGTTGCCAGTCAGCACAGCTCATCTGGCCAGCAGCTCACACAAGTCCTGGGAAAGCAGGGAACAAACCGCACGGTGAATGGCATCTTTTGGTGGTCTTTTTGGACAAAAAGATTCTGCTTGGTTGATTTATTGCAAAGTATGTACAGCAAGTGTTCTGTATGTGTTACAAAAGCTGTTTCTTTAAATGAAAATGTGGCAAAAGGGGAAATATATTCCAGAATATTGCTTAGAAAACCCTATCATACTATCTAGAGACAGAGACATAAATATTTAACATGTTTACTGTACTGAATACTTGATACCATTCAAGAAAATAATATTTACTATTGCTTAGAAGTATATGTTAGGGCTGTTACAAAAGTATTATTACTAATTTCAAAGCACTCAACTTGTTCAAGAAATCTGAATCATCTTCTCAAAAAAAAAAGTCTCTAAGCAAAAATAAAACCAAGAAAAAAAATCTGTTTGGTTCCACTACTGCTTAAGTTAAATATAATACAATAATGAAAATCCACGTGATTATTCAGAAGCTATAAAAGCTAATCTTGATTTCTTAAAAGATAACTTTTAACTTAAAAAAAAAAACCCAAACCAAACAACAAAAAACCAAATCTAGACTATATTCTTAATTTTATACCTTGATGCTTCCAAACTACTGGAGCAGTAAACAAGCTACAGTCAGCCACTATTCATTTGTGCCAGACGAATAAAATAATATATGCTCCTGAATACTCCCACACCTCAGAAGAGCAGCAACAGAGACACACTGCTCAGATGAAGACAACATACATGTTTGCAGTCATAGATCCTTTTAGTAAAGAGCTGGTGAAACCCAGTTGCACAAAAATATCTATTGCATAACATGAGAAGGGTCACAGGTCTGCAGTGAACTCCATCCAGAGCCCAGCCTCACACAGTGGATTCACAGGTAAACAACTGGACAGATGTGCTGAAAAAAAAGCCAGTAGGGGAAGGAGGAGATGAAAATGTTGCACTTCCAAGATAGCTGCATGCTTCAACCAAAGAATTAGAAATAAATATAAATGCAGGGAAATTATGTTGCTCTGGTTTGTAATTCATGGTGTGTTTCTGGTTCTTCCCTCCCCTTTATTTTTAAAACTGGTGACTTGAGCATAATGAGGCATTTGCTGCTCAAGAGCTATCTACTCCTGCAGCTTATTCCTCACCTAATATCTCAGCCTACCACGGCATCATAATTAGGGGCACGGAGATGATTAGGTTCACAGTCATTAGGACTAGAACTGGGCACCACCTGATATTTTCCATCAGGCCAGGGGGAGATGCGGGGAGGGTTTTCTCTGGTGAGTCTTCTTAGCTTTGCATTGTCAGTAACAAAGCCTTACCCCATCCACCACACTTCATTCTGATTCTTGCCTCGGTTACACTCCAAAGCATGGATTAAGTCAAATTTGGTTTAAGATCATTAAACGGGGCCTGAAGTTTCAGGTTCACAGGGAAATCATGCAAGTTTCTTCGAGCTCCATTGTGCAAGCTGAACGTCGCTCTAATTATGCTGTCAAACTGAGGATTGTGAACTCTTAATAAACAGAGACCTGTTTTCATGCAAATTTTACTTGTAATAAAAAGATAGGAAGAAAAATATGTCAGCAGAATTGTTCCTGTAAGCAAAATGTTTTTCAAATGCTTTCATGAGTTGTCAGCTGCTCCAAGTAGAAACAGTTACCAGGGTAAAGCCTTGCAGCAGCAGCTGAAAGCTTTCAGTCAAACGCTCCGCTCCACAGAGATGCCAGGGAAGGCCAAGGCAGCAGCTGGACAGGCAGTGTCTGGTCGCCAAGGTTCGCGCAGAAGCAATGCTCACACGTGAATGGCTTTACTCCCACTGATCCCTATAGAGTAGGGGTGGAGGGGACAGCATACACAAAACCAGCCCGGCTAGCACGCACGCCTTCATCCCTACAGATCCCTCCACACTGCTTCCCAGTTCAGCGGGATACATCTCCAAAGCCAGTTCCCTACATACAGAGCATGTCACATAAGGACTCTACCACAGGAACATGAGCATGCTTTTAGAAGACAACGAGGACAAGACTGCCACAGAAAAGTCTCAGGGAAATTGTTCTGAACAATTCTACCACTACAAGTAAGAGAAGGATGGCACAACCTTCCAAGAACAGGTAGAACACAACTGAAATAATTTGGTTTTTAATTGTTTACTTCCTAATATAACCTGCAGGGTCTTGTATTGCAGAGCTGATGCAATAATCATCTAATAACAACTTTGCCTTCACCCAGAATTGCTAACAAGCTATCCTAAAAAAATTAAGCTACAGATCACCAAATGAGACCCAGTGAGCCTGCAAGTCTCAGGGCTCCCGGTTGCTCCCTACAATGCATTTACCTACTGCACAGGGGTACTGTGACAATTAATTAATGTTTGTAAAGTGCGCCGAAGTTGAAAATTACTAGATACCATGCTAAATATTAATTACCACAACTACAACACAGAACTGGAATTGTTATACTGCTCTCGTCGTAACCTTTGCTCACTGAACAAGCTGGAGAAGTTCCTGGTACCGAGCAGAGGTGAGCACCTTCTGTATAGAGGTTGGAACATGCTGAACACGCTGCAAGCAGCACCTCACCACCTGCACTGGTGGGCATCCTTCTGAGCACACAAACCATCTGGCTACAGCTTCTCACTTGCACGCTGCCTCAAGCCACTGCCTAGTTCTGAAGAGTGTGAAGGGAGTTCGCAGCAAGCCAGTGGGTACAGACCCCTGTGGGTAGTGTGGCACCCAGAGCTCGCTAACTGGCCACTGTCCCCTCTACGCACAAGCTCTGAGAAAGCAGATAGCTTTTTGTAGGCTCCAAAGTTCTAAACCCAATGGAAACTGCCTCATGTCACAGCTCTACAGCTTCATCATCTTTCTCCATTGTGACATACAGCCCTTTAAAAGGGACTGAAACAAATACAATTTAAACAATGAAGGAAACTGCATCTTTAGAGCAGATTAAAAAAGAAAAAAATCATCGAGAGGCAATTCATGTGGAAATAGAGATCTTGCCACAGTAGCAGTACTTTGCACTGTTACCTGCTAAGAGTATTTTAAATAAAATGAGCTAAAGGGGAAGATGCAGAGCTCTTGGCTGGAAGCTGCCGCATGTGCTGCATGGGGGATGCGGGTGATGATACTGGATGTTTTTTAAAATTCTAATCAATAGCAAATCCATCTCATTATGTCTTCCTCACTGAAGGAAACCCTACAACCTGTTTGCTCTTAGCCAACCGCAGACATGTATAATCAATAACTCGCAATGATATAAGGTCAGTTCATGCTGCAGAGATACTTCCAGTTTGGTTCAAAAAAAACCCAAAAAACACTTAAGCATTCTTGTTAAGTAACTGAACAGCTATTTTGCTTCTAGCTGAGTCACTGGGTATTGCGATTTTTTTGATAGGAAGATGATAATAGAACATTAATTGAATGTGTCAGAAGAAGGATATCACAAGAAGCATGTCAATATAGAATAACATTGCATTACATATGCTTTAAAGTAATCGCAGGATGCTGGCTCTGCTCTTAAGTAATTATTACATCAGTTATTCTATTCCCTATAGAGTTATGCAAATTTATTTATTGTAAAGATATCTTGCCCATAAGAAAGTAACTGGTGTGCAGCTACACATCATCTGTAAGTTTCTGAAAAGCAACAGTGAGTTTCACTTGATCGCTTGTAAAACCTGCAATTTGCTGTCTTCCAGAAGTGTTGCATGAAATGCTCAGGTGACTACTCAAAGGAGATCCAACTTCACTGCTGTCCTACAGCTACACTACCATTTAAAGTCTCCTCTAATTCTCTGCCTCGCAGTAATGCCACCAGCCTTTGTTTGTACACCATTCTCTGACCTGTACTAAAGTAGCAAGGCATCATTCAGGGCTGGTGGCTGTGGGCGTTGCCCGGGAATAAAGAGTCTGAGCTGGAAGTTACACACAAGAGAGAAGGTAGCTAGCAGTTCGGTATGGGGAGGTAACAGCCCAAACCCTTGGATTTATCTCCAGATGGGATTTTCTACTGCACACAAGTAGTGAAATGTTTTCAAATAGTTGCACAATCACCACATCTTTTCCTATTAAGGCAAAGAAAACACTGTGCAGTTTAACTGATTGCTGTAAGTACACGGACTTGTCACTCCCACTGCAAAGCAAAATCCCTGCTCAGCATCAGTATGTGTCCAATTAAACATGCACTGTGCCTGGTCTCTGTACCCTGTATGTGGCTGGCACAGGTCCTTCTCCAATTCATCCGGTGCTGGCAACCCAGCAGCCCAGTTGCTCTAGAGGTTGCCCAGCCTCAGCAGCCTCTAGGCAGACTTGTCATCTTCCATCTTTCAAACAGTAAGGACAGCTCCTCAGCATGGAGACCATGATGATCAATGCATTATAGTCCTATCAGGATTTCATCAATGGGAACCTACTGGTACACCTGGATGCCTACCAGATGGTCTTCCCAGCTTTTTGACAAGTCAGCGATCCTTCCGTCTGGAGTGAGAGACACTCACTGCGGGGAGAAACCTGGTTTACTTAAAGCAACCCGGCTGATCCATCGCAAAGGCTCTCTGTTCGCTTGCCGTTCCTGGACGCCCTATAAATGGTGCGTTTAACCAGACTCACAACCCTGACAGAGATTTTTGTTGCATGCATCTGAACAACACGCGGTGTCACTGAAAAGGGGATCTGCTAACATTCAAATGCCAAAAACTAAAGCCCAATAATCATAAGGGACAACATCAGAGATTTTAAAAACTGCAGGGAATTTAATAGGTTTTATTTTCCATTCACTTTAGGATGTTTCACCAGGGATCGGGAAGTTTTTTAGATTCCCACCCAGTTCCTCCCTCCCACTGAAAACTGTCATAAGAGACATAAGGGAGTCTTCTACTCAAGGAGTTGCCAGCTCTCAAAACACATTAGTGCATATCTCACAGTAATTGATCTTATCTTCAAACTGCAGCTGTGGGACATATTTTGGGAGATAAGAATTTGAGCTTTGACACTTAAGGAAGTTTGTCACTTTTTGCAATCTGGAGAAGCACTTCCAATCACGAGGCTACAACCCACCCCATCAACCAGCAAAATTACAAAGCAGATAAAGACACCACTTTCTTCCTCTTTTAAGTATCATTTGAAAGGCAAGTCAGTCTTACAATCGAGAGAGAGATTCATTGCTGAAAACAGAAAACTATGTTAAGAGTAGATGACAAAACATCTCACAAGGATAGAAGTTAAGAGAGCAACAGAGGGACACAGATATGTGTGCACATATGTGGACTATAAAGACTTCAGCAGATTTCTTCCTCTCTACAAGAAATATACAGCACAAATAATCACTGACAACAAAGCTTGATAGTAGGAGTATACAAAATAAAAGCTAACTATTAATAAAGTATCATTAACTCTTCCTCTGAGCATCTTCCCAGCTCTAGACAGAACATTATCACTACATTAATCTAGGAGTACTCGTGCATCAGTAAATCACTTTGCTGATTATTTATTTTTATCTGTTCTCTATTATTTCTCTACCATAATGGAAATAAATAGCCAATGAACAAATTTCCATTTTCTTCTTTTCAAGCCTTAGCATTTAAAGAAAAATAAAAGTCTTGTTAAATTGATACAATGAATTTTCTTTACCAATAGAAATCCAGAGACCCACTCACACTGCATATACACTCCAACCCACTCCCAAGTTCAGAAAACATCTCAGTCTTCCTGCTCTTTCAGACAACACAACAGCTGTGCTCCCATAAGATAACTTGGAAAGCTATCTGACATCGTATCACAAATTGCACTCCAACATGAAGACAACTTGCACAAAAAAAAAAAAAATTTACAAAAACCTCTTCATGATACACAGACAGAATAGGCACAAACATAAAATGCCAGGCTTAATGTTTCTTTCTCAGCCAAGTGCCATTTAGGATATCACTGAAGAAGTGAGGAAATACAACGTTACATCACCTTAGCTCTCTCTCTCTCTGGTGCCCACACCACACATCTGCCCAGAGTCTGGTGTTAGAGAACAGAGCAGCTGGAGCTCCTGTACCTCACGCGTCACTATGGCTCCAGAGGCAGTTTTCTACTGGTTTTAAACAGTTTGCTAAATCACAACTTTTAACCTCTAAACTATCTAAAACTTACTTTGAAGCAATGAATCACTTGTCAATCGAATTTAAAAAATAATAATAAAAAAAAAAAAAACCCCATGTTNAAAAAAAAAAACAAAACCCTCAAGGACTCTGGTCTAGTACAGAAAGGAAAGCAGAAAATACCATTATGGCATGGATGACTAATGAACAAGCGGATCCTCATGGGCCCATTAAACCAGTTCACATACTTGAGATATCTCAACCTTCATGATGGGAAGCTGGGAGAAAGCAAAGTAAAAGATGTTTTGGAAGACCTTTGCCTGGAAATAATCTAAGATCCCTTTCATCATTCAATGTAGCTGATAAAGCTGAGGCAGTGTAGAGATTATTTGTGTTTGCTTGGTTTTAATCTAACTTGTTTTTTAAACATACTAAGCCTGTTCATAATGACTAAGGGCTAAAAAAGGGCCTTGGGCTAAAATCCAGACACTGTGAAGCCCACTACAATCTAAGGAAGAACTAATGCACCAAACCCTCTTTACCAGACAACAGCAACTCTGCAAATTCTGATGACCAACTCTGGAGCTCAAGTCATCTGCACTGGTGTGTATATATTCTCTTCTCTAAACAATATGAAAAATCATATTTGAATTTACTATTTGCCATTTTTAACTTAATTTTGTAATGTTATCAGATACCACTTCCTCTCCTTCTTTACAAACACTTTTTGGTGCAGTAAAAATTACAGGGGTAGAAGGTTTATAGCATGAATTCTTACACTCAATGTGAACAGGGTAGGAACAGCAGAAGAGAGAAGCAGCACCCATGAGTTACTACTTTCTAAATGGATTGCTTGTTTATTACACAGGAGGAAGGACTAGACACATTTTTCTTAAAATACTCATCCCATTGTACATTTCTATGATAATAACTTCTTTACAGTATCTTCCCTATGGCAAAGGCATCACAGAATCACCATCAGTAAGGAGGACAAGGGGTCATAAAGTGAATCTTCATGATTGCCTCAAGCTTTTGAAAAGCAGAGGCTGCAGTCAGTTACCTGTAACCACACCTGGTAAATCCTCAGGGCTCAAAGGACTGAAACACCTGAAGAACACACCAACTTCCACAATCTCCACTGCTGCTCCCTCCCTTTACACAAATATTAAATCATGTTTAGGTACTTAAATAGGCATGCTAGCCATGTTCTATGGGTTTGGCCAGCCTTTTCTGATTGTTTCAAAGGTAAAAAACACCACACGCACCACATTATATACCACGCAGTATTTAAAAAAAATAAAAATAAATGACTATTCCAGAACTCTTGCTATCAGACAATGTGCATCATCTACTTTATATATCACATTTTAAATATTAGGGTTAAGATCTCTTCCCCCAACAACCAACTCTTCAAACAACCCTTTCAGGTACCTAATTTACTAGTCTTCTAATGCAAGCACTTACAGATAGAAAGAACACTTGTTCAGATGAGACACTACTACAAGTACATTTTGAAGCAGATACATACTTTAAATAATAGCAAGTGGTGCCCATGCATTTCAGGAGTCCCAGACTGTGTCTACAATCCAAGACATATATTTGACAAATACCTTGCTGCCCAGTTCTTAACCAGGTACTGCTTGTTTACAACAATCAACAATGTTACATAACCTGTAATGCCCTAATGTTTGAACATAGTGCTACAGAAATCTGTCAAATTTCCTTACAAGTTTTAAAATTGTTTTTTTACTCCATTCATTATTGTCACTACTTAAATCTTAACAGACTAAAGTGGGATATGAAATCTGTATAGACGAAAGCATCTGCAGTTCCATTAAAGAATGAAAACAGGAATAACTTATGTCTCTCATGACACAAACCGATCACTACCTAGTATTACAATCACCTTAATCCAAAACTAGGGAGAAAGCATTGTTTAATTAGGATCAGGATATAAACCAGGATTCCAGAATGTTGGATTTTGTTCAGTGTCCTGTTGCATAATGTCTAATGCAGCTTCAAGCATCTCCTGCTCAACAGTATGTGCCTGTGAGTAATAGCTGGAGCGGTATATTGCCCCAGGGCTTCAATGTTGGGACAAAAATCATTAGATACCCTACTCCTGTAAACACTATCCAAAAATTAAGAAACACAGAAACAAGAACAGCTGATCTAGAAGTGTAGTTCTATTTTCTTGAGTAATTAATGATGTCAACTTAATATTCTGCACCAACTTAATATTCTACACAAGCGAACAGATACGGATGTCAATGCTGATGGTCTACTGCCAGTAGACCTACTGAAGACTGGGCTACCTCAGTCAGGATGGTCATTCCAGGGATGATGAGCATCACATGGAAAAGATAAAACTTTGCACCACCATTCCCTGGGGTGCTGCCTGTTTTCTACAGATAGAAATTCAGCCCCCGGGCCTGTCAAGGTAGCATTTTTTGCAATATTCAAGCCACATAAATTTGGGATGCAGAAAGTATTTTTCTATTCCTTTGCAAAGGACGTGTAGTCCACATGCCTGTCTCCCACAAAGTCAAAGTGACAGCTAGATAGAAGGAAAAATAAAAAGAAGGAGAAATAAGAATATTTTGAGAGCTTAGGCAGTCCATAAAATATCTAATTGATTCCAACGTTGTTTGAAAACTTAACAAATTGTGGTGCTCACCATCGTGATTATCTGCATATGTTAACAGCTAAGGACCTGAGCAATCCAGTTAGAGTATCCAACACAGTAATTTATTGCAATTAACTACTTCAAAGGTGACCTTTATTAAACTACCTTACCAATACACAGCATTCTTACTTAGCAATAAACAAAGCATTCAGCATCTCATGTTATTTTCCTATATTTTGTGCTTTAGCATCACAAAGCAACAGCACAACTATGACATGAGGAGGAAATAACGGGGAAAGCATATGCACAAGTTAACACACTCAGGTAGTACTAAAAGTTTGCTATTAGTTATCATATCCCAATACGTGTGTGGGATGCAGATAATGATGTAAGCTACCCAGACCCTTGTATGATTGATTACAAGGTCTTCATCAGATTCAGCAGGTTAGTTGCATTTACAATCCATGCCAATATGGAGCCAGCAGCCTTACGCACAATGCCTTCACAGTAACCCAGATGTCAACTTTAATAACGCTTCTGTTGCCCAGGGGAGCACACTTCAGAGGAAAATTGTGCCTTTCAAGTAGGGTGCCCACTGGCTACAGCACAATTCTTTACCAGGACTTGGTTAAACAGTGGCTTTTCCCTTACTGCGTGTTTATGGGTTATAATGTGCTTACTCATCAGAACTCTTTACACACAAAGCCATCCCAAAGTGAAATATGGGAGCAAGAGAACTTGGAGGAGTCCCTAGCACTGTACCAATTTACAGAAGATCTTATAGCTCCATCTAGCTATGCACGATGGAAATCACTAGGACATCTAAGAAACTGCAACCTAAAACCCAAGAAATGTCAGCCATCACATACAGTGATGTGTGATGATAAGAACTGCTAAGTATATCCACAGCCAGTGACAGACAGAGTTATAGTAATTTTTAACAGTAAATTATTTAACCACTTTTGTGGGTCTCCTCTGTGACCATCCTCTTCTCAGCTACTAGCTCATTTAGTGGAAAGAGTGCTGTCTGAAGATGAAACAGATCGGCCATTGACCACTCCTTTTGACCTAGAACACCTCTCACTGCCACAGTTTCCCGTGTACTATATCCACAGGTTGTCACCAGAGATAAGTGGTGATAAGGCATGGCCACAAAGAGATGCACCAGGCCAACTACAGGCTCTGTCCTACAGCTCATGGGACACCTCTCAAAACAGCTGCAGCCTGCAACAGCAGGAGGAGAATCTGATGAGTTGGACTGGGAGTATCACTTCCAGGGAAGGAAATATGGCTTCCATGGAAACCTGCTCGGTACTGTTAAACAGAGGGGTATATACTCACTGGTATCACAACAAAACATCAGTTAGGCAAACACCAGGTCAATAAACCCCTTCCTCTGTGAGAGAGAGAATTCTGTTAGAGCTAAACTAATTCATAATCTCTGTGCCACATCCAAAGTAATATTGTTTTCATTCTTTGAGGCAAGAACACATGTAGCTCGAACACTTATGAAATACATTCTGTCAACATTTTTCCTCAATGTATGTTGATGCTTATTTAACTAAGAGCATAAATTCAACTGTTCAAGTTTTTCCATTAAAGACTGTTCAGCAAGTCATCACAGTGTGTACTTGTATCATATCTTTTGGCCATGGGTAAATCTACATCCATTACCAATGCAACTACTACCATCCATTACCACCCAGAACCCCAATCTGAGATCAGGATAAAATGCTAAGATCAGCTCAGCTAAAAAAGGGAATAGAATTCTGCTAATTTTCAGGACCCATTGTAGGTAAATGGACTTTGACAACTGTGCATCCAAAAATACAGCAACTTTGGGGACTACATGCATACAAAATTAAATATCTTCATTTATTCATAGTATAATTTAAACTTTTAAGAGAAGCCTTTGCATTTTTGAGCAATTCTTCATGAAGTCTCACCACTTCATAACTGCTATTAAACCTAACAAAAGAAGAAACATAACTATTGTAAAAGCGACACCAACATCTTTCATAACAATTTTCGTCAATATCTTTACATTACCAAAATGAGTTTCTACACCATCTTCTAACTACAATTTCTTTAGGATTCTCCATCAGTAGTGAATTCAAATTTTCTTCCTGCTCCCCCCCACCTCATGCAACAGATTGCTGAATGATCACAAAGTAGCAGCAGACAGTAACTAGCAGGTTGCCAATTTTATTTAGGAAACTCAGTGCCTTTAAAAAGGGAAAGTCTCCAACAGTATTCTGTATTTCACAAGCTCTACCCCAAATCTACAGCATATTTTCTCATAACTGGAATAGCAACCTTATAAGTTGTGAGCCCAAGTATCTCTATCCCCATTTGTGGAAATGTCTTATCAAAGATTAATCTATCAAAATCTGTCCACCATGCTAGAATGACACGTAAAATGCACTGAAAATTAGTAATCATCACATTTTAAAAATAATTAAAAAGAGCATTATTAGTGCACATTAGGCTCACTTTTCAAGAGTAGCTATGATCAGGATATTTCTCATGTTTCCAACATGCTGCAACTGAAAGAAAAACACATTTGCCAGCCAGAAACAATGAAGTTCAAGACAGAATTTTGCTTGTTTTTTCAAGGCCACCGCACAGAGGGATGTCAACCAAAGGTTCCAACAATAACTAAGCCAGCTCCTAATATCCTTACTAACCAGCATCAGTCTTCAATGCTGAAGCACTCTCTAAAAATGGAAAGATTTTTGACTGAACATCTACCTCAGTTCTCAGCATTGCAGGTCTTCTGAGGGTCAACCTGAAATGCTCAGCAGCAACGTAGGCATGAAGAGAACCACCACCTCATCAGGAGATGGATGGTCACACTAACTGAAGGAAACTGCAAAGGTCACACTGCAAAACAGCAGCACAATCTGCTCAACTATAGTGTTGGTGGGTTGGGTTTGGTTGGTTGGGTTTGCTGGTTTGTCTGTTTTGCTTTACTGTGGTTTTGTGTAGGTGTTGGGGTGTGTGAGTGTGTGTTTAACTTTCTGTCTTTGGTGCTGTCAATTTTTCTTTCTAGTTTTTTTTTTTCCTGGTTTGTTGGGGATTTTCTTTAAAAAAACAAAAACAAAAAAACCAAAACAAACAAAAAAAAAACTAACAAAAAAAAACAACACAACCCCCCCACCCACACACTCCCCCCCAACTCAAAGATCCCAAAAGACCAAACCCACCCACAATGAGAACACATGACACCAGAAGCACAGGCTAGAAAGAAGCTTTGGGATGCTGGGGAAGGGGATCCTCTTGAGCCAGCACAGCTTTGTACTTTATCCTAGGGCATCAGAAGAGGAACTCTGCCCAAAAATCAGTTAGAAAGTAAACCTTCCTGCATGGGTAATGGAAATACAACACATCTCTACAGCATATTTATGAAATGCTCTCAAAGAGGAAGATCTGAGTTCAGCAAAGCTCAACAGATGAAAAAAAAATATTTACAAATTCTGAGAATGAGTTGACACTACTGAATTTGATCACACTGTGAAGCTCGCAACAGATGTCCAAAGGAGAATTCTTTGGTGTCCAAAGAGCCAACAACTTTATCCACATCAACAGAACTGAAATCTGCTATTCAAAAATTCTGCTCTCTGATCATGGACCCCAGAGCCAAATCACAAAACCTCTCCCACAAAATCTTTATGACTCAGTTTAAGTTCCACACATTCAGTTGTAAAACTCTTAATGAAATAAAGTACTCTGAGCAAATTTAATTTTCTGTAGTCATCAATACTGCAAAAACAAGTACAACTTTACTTTTAATCTTCCACATTTAGCTAATGAAAAGCATAAGGCACCTCAAGATGATCAGAAACTCTCATCCTGCAGAGCTAAACAAATCCCATCATACTTTATCATCTCCTTTTCATTCACTGTAGAATGACAGCTACAGAATAGGCTTTCAGCCTTCTTCACTTGCAGGATCATGCCTGTCTTAGCTAAGCTACTGCTTGTCACCACACAGAGCAGAAGGTGCTAGAAAAATGCCTCGGTGCTTTAAGGGCTATCTGTTTTTCAGCCCAGCATTAATCAATGTATACACTTAACATTTCTAAAGTGTCAATATTTATTTCTTGTCACAACTGATATCTTCAGTTAGTTTCTTCTTATCTATTAGCACAGAAAAAAGAACATTCAGCACTCATGGTAAGATAAAACATCAGCATGGATCCGCTGTACAGCAAAACCTAACAGGACCCAGCTAGAAGTTATACAAGATAAAAAAGGGAAGACATGCACACAACCATATTGTTTTATCATGTCAGTGAAAGTCCTTTGAAAGACACAGTCACTACCAAAAGTAATCCATTATTAGCTAAAGCCTTCTCAGCCCCCAGCTGAGTTTACACTGTGTAGGACCACACAAGACTTATCCTATGCAGAACTGGCTAACCACACACCACTCAAAAAGTAACTCAGAAGTTAGGAATTGGAAGGCAGGGGCAGAACCAAACCAAACTGATGCGACAATGTCATTAAATAACCCCTCATCACTTTTTCTTTTAATATAAATCTTGCTTACAAATAAATAAACTTTTTCCCCTGCTACAGCTCTCCTAATTTCTGTTCCTATTCTCAAACTCTGCAAGTCCTGTGCACTGCAAAAGCACAACTTCCTTGTTTCAGTAAAACCTGTCCATTTCTCCAACATCCCATCCACCAGCCTCTTGTCCTAACAGCCAGGGGATCTTGCAGAAGTGCTCCATTGACTCAATGCTACCTGCTAGCCCTTCTATTCAGCAGATCTCTTCACCCTACACCATGCTGCTCCTCTCCTCCACCTCAGCACAACCTAAAGAGCCTGAAGAGGTGATAACACTGTTCCTTCTAGGATCAAAGAGTAGATTTGACATTTGCAAACTTTAAAAACACAAACACATCAAAACAAACAAAAAACCACAGTGACTAGAGATGATGTTCACTGGAAACATTTAGGTTTAATAGTGTCAAAGATATCAAAATAGTTTATACATCTTTACTGGTGGGGGAAGTTGGGGGGGGCGGCAGGGGAGGTTTCTTACATAAATTAATGACAAATATTTGACTAAAACTACTGTTGAGTATGAATGTACATTTTACCAAAACAAGTAACTTTCACTTAAGAATTAACTAGACCCTGACAACACCATAAATCCTGATTCAGGCTGGGCTGCGTTAGTCTTCACATTAATCTGCTTAAAATTCTTGACTTTAAAGAGTGAACAAGGGCCGCATTACAGGCTTACAACAAGGTTAAGCTTGAGAAGTTCTATTAATACCCTCCCTAAGGCTACCAGGAAATTCCTTAAAGCAAGCAAATTTCTGGCTTTGCTGTGGATGATGCTCTGGGACAGCCTGCTGGAGCTCCCATAAAACAATGAGTTTATCTCCAGGCTGCATCAGCAGCCATCTCCTTTTGGGGGCTCATCGGCTGAGATGCTGCTCATCAGGAGCCACAGAAAAACTTCACAGTAAAATCTGGAATTCTGCCATGTTCACTCTCCATAACCCCCACATAAATTAAGTTGTAACTGACTGTCAAGCATATGATTCATTTGTGAGAAATAACAGTTTTATCTGTCTAAATTCTAGACACTAAAGAGCATAACTGAAGCCCTCAGAAAAAGGTAGTAATCTGCTGTAATGGATCCATAACAAATGTGTCTACACATAATTAATGCACCAACACTTTTCCTCAGTCTGGAAGGGTAGAAGCAAAGTCAGGTTCATCTTTTTAACCTTCATCTTTTGCATCTTTCTTCTGCTTCTACATGACAATTGTGACATCTGGAATTTTAATCAAACAATTTGGCATAGATATGCCAGTCCAAATGAACCTAAAAACTAAAGTACAAATCTACTGCTAAATAAAACTAAACATAACTTTCTGTTTAACTGCTCATGTGACAGCTCAGACCTTGGATTTACTGGAAAACAGCTACAAAGTAATTTGTATCAGTAGGGTTATTGGCAAAGTTCGTAGCAACCAGAGCAGGATCCTCAAAGCCTGTAAATAAAACAACTGAGCACAGCTGAACCGGGCCTGATGTCTCAGCCAGACTGCAGAGACACCTTAGTAAGGAATTCAATAGCTATTTTAAGAGGTCCAATTTAGCCCACCCACGATTAACAATTGTCTTGCCCTGTTCTGCCATCCAGAGTGGATGTCTGTAACTATTTCAAACAAAAGGATGTTTGTTGAAGCGCTGTGAAGGAGAGAAATTGGTGACCACAAATAAAATTACATTTATTTCTACTAAGTGTTGCTTCCCAAGCTCAGTTAAGCAACTCCCTGCGTCCTGTGAAGGGAGCCTGCATCCAGTTACATACTTGGTACAATAAACATTCTGGGCAAGGGTGCACTTTTCTGTCTGCTTTGCTTTTTAAACTAAATACTGTGTTTGTGAGTTCCTCTGTAGAACTGTTTAGGTCCCTCTTACAGTAAGGAGCTGGGTTTGTGAGACAGTCCACTGGATTAAAAAAAAACTGCCGGGCTGTTAATCATGAGCATAATACAATCTGTGTAACTTGTCCTTTTACATTTTTTCTTTGTTCTGAACAATAATATTTGCATTAGAATAGTATTACAATTGTGTTGTTAACACAATGAACTCACTGCTACAGATCACCAGCCTTACTTAGCTGTGTATGTTTCCTAAAACATACTCAACTTGGCCACTGAAGCCTCTTTCAAATCTTTTCTGCACCAGGATATTGAGATACACAAATTATAAAGTAGCTTCAGATAGACTACAGTTATACTGATTATACTAAATTTATTCAGGAGAGAAAATATTTGGCAGTTGTTTTACTATTTAGAAGTCCTTTCCAATTAGAAATAAAGAACAGCAGCAAAAGGGGAGACTATTTAAGCTGAAACAGAAGTCTAAGTGTGCTGACTTTTACCCCTCTTCTTACCTAGTAAACACAGCGTTAACCAATGTGTGTTTTAAATACATAAAAATCTCCCAAAACAACTCACCATTTGTAAACTATGTACAGCTGATTCATAACCTGATCATAAAAAAGCACCACCTACCCACTATTTTAGAACATTAACAGGGCAGCAGGAAAGTATCAATGTTCCCAAAGCAAAAGCCAAACTGTAAAATGCATTTTACCAGTATACATATGTTTCTGTTAGAAGAAATATGCTGCTAGTCTTCTACCTGTTTTTTGAATATATTTTTTGTGCAAAGTTAGTGTTTTCTTCTTGGCATATTGACATGGAGAACACTTTTCTGATGTTTTAGGTGGGAGTTGCTTCCTTAATATGTCTGTTTATAGTGAGTTTGAAAATTCTATTCAGTTTAAGACATGCCCAAGTAGTTATAGTCAATTCCTCATTCAACACTGGGTTGTTTTTTTTTGTTTTTTTTTTTTTTGTACTTTCCATAGTTAAGCTGTTGATAAAACTGTTTTAACCAATCTGTTCAATTCTTACTGTGCCAGATCCACTGGGCAGAACACACTGCAAGAGAACATCGCCAATATCCCCACCCCCCCCTTAAGCTAAAGATACATTCTACAGCTAATAACAAAAATAAATGCCTTTTTTTTTTCTCTCAATAATATTTACATCATCATAAGCAGGTGTCAGAAACTTAGGATTTTTCCTGCTTTGAGTATTTACAAGCTTCTACATACACCAATTTGAAGGTCAGAAATTTTGAGGCTGTTTCAATACTATATAAAGCTTTGAAATCCTCTCAAAAAATAAACTATGTAAGAGACGTGTACCATAGTTCTGCCATCTAAACAAAAGTATGTTCCTGACAACTGGAGTAGAAGATAGTGTGGAGGAAATCCTATAAAGGTGAACATCTCTCGCCTTCCTATATTGCCACACAAATGTTGCAAACCTAATGCAGAAAAGGACAATCTCTTCTACTGGCTCATACCACCTGATACATAAAGCAACCATTTTCAAAATCACCACCCAACAGTTCTGGAATCTAGTTGGGGTAGGCATATGTGGAAAAGCCAACAGAATGTGCATTTTCCCACAGTTAGAAGGAAATTCAGGGACTTTTTTTCTTTTCTCTAGTCAGAAAAACGCTGTATAACAACTGGCTTGGGAATTTAAGTGGTGTTGAAGCCAATAAACAGCTTGAAACAACAGTCCTCCAAACATTCTGCCAAAAGCTCACACAGTTTCATCCTTGCTTACTAGCTGTTCTCACTAGAACTTAAACCCACCCTTTTAACTAACAAAGTAACAATTGTTTTCCAAATGGAAATTTTTGTTTCCCAAATGAAGGATTTCCCTTGCGTAGACATAGGACAACCTAACCCAGCAAGTCAGCGTTCCAGAGAATCCCAGTTTTAAGGCCCAACAGGTGAGCTACTCCCCTAAACCAGTTTCCTCAGTCACAGGACAGCAGATGCAGCGAGCAGAACACAGACTTGAAACCACGGCATCTTCCTTGGCCTCAGCTCTCCCGTTACTTTCCAACCCTTCATTCCTGGAATCCTGGGATCAGTCTCTGACACCTATCACCAGCAACATCTCTGAATACCTTGCTGGTGCATCATTTTCAATAATGAAGAACATCACTTAGCTTAACAACTTTGCACTAACATTCCTTGGTTAATTTATCAAGCTGAAGCCTTGTTAAGCAAGTGGCTGCTGATACAATCTCAGGAAGGTAAAAGAATTTGAAAACACTGCAGTAACAGGACTATTTTAAAAAAGAAATCATTTCAGCATGTGAAACCTTTCACCTCATGCTTTTCAATGTGTCCTTAATTCTGTTTTTTTAAAGTAATATTTGTGAGACTGAATTGCTTCACTTACATTCATCCAGGATGTTCACACTGCAATTAAGTTATATGCACACCTTAAATAAGTTAACACTTAAAAATAGTACAACTAGAACTTTTATACAATTAAGAATTAGGATCCTCTAGGGGCCTGTCTGTCTGCAAAATTACTACTTGTTCCTGTTACATTAAGGCAGAAGCCAAAGGCAAATTGACTTTGTCTTCTGGGAAATGTAATGATCCCCAGAAATCCTCTGCTCAGAGTTAAGTCAATTGCCATTCATTAATTTCGTATTCCTGAAAAGAGGTTCTGCTCCAGCTTCACCTTTCTCTCTCCTGCTCTTACCGCTCTTTGATGACGAGTTAATTCCCAAGATTTAAAAACAATGTGTGCGGGTCAGGGTGCTTCAAAGATTTGCCACGTTCAAACAATTTCATATTAAAGGTGACTTTTGACGGCACTTTACGAGGGAAGGTACTCCACACAGCTTGTGAGAGAACAACTACAGCTCGTCTGCTTTTATTGGTGAAGAACTGCAGCCATAAAAATTAACGACCCCGTTTTAGTGAAGCTTTGCAGAGTGAATGCAAACACTATGTAAGCTGGAAGGACGGCGATGTCAACTCGAGGCAGCTCGATGGCCAAAGGAGAAACCCGGCTTGACGTTCCAGAATGGCGGCTCACCAGATGGCTCCGGAGTTCACAGCTTTCGCGCAGTTGCCATTTTGAGCGCTGTGCTTCCCTTCAGCGTCTCAGCTTATTTTCACAACCACTGCGCTTTTATCACTGGTTAGAAGAATAAAGAGATGTAGTTCAGGTTCACTGTCTACTGAGCTGCGTTTCTGTTAGACTGTCAAACAGCATGTCAAATGTAATGGGAGACAGAAAGCATACTGGGAACACTTACATGGGAGCAACTGAACTGAAATTTCCAATTCATTTCACACAGAAATCCTTTTATTCAAAGCCAACCTAATCACAAACTGTTTCAAAACTGAGCTTAGTGCCACATTTTAAGATTACAGGTTCTATTCCAACTTTTCAAAGCAACGTTGTTAAAAATAAACTAAATGATTTCATAATATCTCTCTTTGTGACTGCATGGTACAAATAATGAGGATCAATTGTCAAAATCTCTGTGGAAATGTACTTTCTCTTCATGACCCGAGATCACAGAAGTCATCTTCCTAATACAGATAACTTGTCTGACTTGCAAGTGGAGTTTTGAGTTGGAAAGTGAGATGAAGAAAAATATTTGAAAGCTGTTGGCCACGTCTTGTCTCGCTAGCACCACAGCATCACATTTTACCAAGTTAACAGAAACAAGACTGCACTTTTTCAGTTCCATCTGAAAATTCAGTTAGCACTGAAACATGCTTCGAAGTTTGCGCTGAGTACATCCAAATAACACACATTTAAAGCTTCTGGGTAACTTGTATCAGATTAAAAGCTTAATGACAGGTAGATTAGAGAAATTGCAGCGATGCTCAAAACCTGCATTCCCTTTTTAATCCAACTTGCCTCCACGGCAATGCAGCAGCTCAGGCTTTCCCAGCACGCTGCAAGGGGACGGTGTGCTGAATGAGCTGCTCCCGAGCCAAGGAACCAGGGCTTAGTGTACACTGCCCCAAGGGACCCCGATATGCCAGCTGACCCTGAGCCAGCCTTCTGTCTGCATTCTCACAAAAGAAACTGTAAGAAACTACCCCAAATGCACGATGTTCTGAGCTGCGAGTCCTTAGAGAATATTGTGTCACTTTATCCACCTATGCAGTTAATATTGAACCTTCAACATTAGAATAAAATCTTCTAGATTACTAAATGCATAAGAATCTGGTTTAGAGAATTGTAAAAATCTGTAGTCATGTTATAAACTTAAAAAAAATGTAACTTACAGTTTTTCCTTTTTAGACCTGCCCAAATTATTTCTAAGTATTTGCTTGTCTCAGCTAAATAAGGAGTTTCATCCTACTGACCTAAAATTCATGCTTATGAAGGCTTCACTCAAAAGCACTTTTAAATTGATTGACCCTCCACTACTGAAGATCCTCAATACTCTATCATCCACGGTCCAGACATAGAGGCAAGAGCACTGAAACAGCCAGAAAGACATGACATCTAACAAAGGTTTAATGGCTTCACACCACATCCTACTGTATGCAAATCACCAGTTTCCTCCCACATTCCTGTGTGCAAAACAAGAATAATCATGTCTACTATTAGAAAGTGTCTCCAGGACTCTGTCAAGCTTCTAATGCATCTTATCACTGTCATTTTTTGACGTTTATATTGCTCTAGCATGGCTGGTGCTCCTCCACACACCACCACAGACATTTATCCTGGGGGTTTTGTTTGGGTTTCTTTTTGTACAGTTTAGAACTAAAAGCAGGATCAAACCAAATAGTCATCATACAGCATTGGTAAGTTATCCAGGTGAATCCCAGTATCATGTGCTTGTGTTATCCTCAGGTATCTAACAAGAACAAAAGAAACTAAATGCAGTTTTTCAAAGCAAGAATTTATAAGGTGAAAAGTTTACTCTCATATTGATCACATGAATAGCAAAAGAGCAGCCGTTAGCATTGCAATCTTGAGATCAGCAGCTGGAGTTTTTGTTTGGGTTTTTATTATTTTTTTTCAGTTTTCCATCAGTGAACCATTACATAATTTAAAATAATTTTATACACAAGCTGTCAGTAAGCTGCACGCTCTCAAGCATTGTAACTCAATTCTGTCCAGATGAATATAACTTCAGTTTGTTTGTAAAGGGGAAAAAAGGCAAAACAACTAGATCTAGTTTTAACTCCACAGCATGTATATCAGATCAACAGAAGCCTTCAGGTGTCTTCTTTCTCTGCTGACAATGTCAACTTACTTAAAAATTAAGTAGCCATCAGAGGTTGTGATGTCTGTTTTATAACTCTAGAGGCTATGTTTAAAAGGCCATGAGAAAAAATAAATACTTTATTATTTACATTTCTGACTTACAACGATCGTGGCTAGGATTCTCTCAGCAACCCTCACAACACACCACAAAACTTCTGGAAGTAATAATTTTAATTATTTCCCCTCTTCACAGTGAGTTTCTCAAACATTAGATTTCCTACAAAATTAACATGACCTCTGCAAATGCAGCATCTTGAATTACATTTACTTATTTAAATTCCACATGCTTCACTATGCTTTATGCACTATCCCTAACAATTTCAGAATACTAGGAAGTCGATTTCTAAAATTACTCTATTATTAATGTTGATCCAGTAAAGCCAAAGGCATTTCAGTGGACATCAGGTTCTCAGTACAGCTTTCTAGCCCTCTGAATGGGCTGGAGTTGTTAAAGCAAACCTAGGCTGGTGCTGGTATCAGGCAGGTCATGCCAAGCATTTCTATTACAGCAACCAGGAGTCACACACATCCCTTCACGTCTGGTGGAAAGAGCTCTGCTACCGAAGCCTTGTTAACAATATTTTACTGGCTTTCATAGATTGATAAGAAAAATATGATGACTACACACATATTCATCAATTGGCAATGAAGAAGATTACTCTTTTGACAAGAGCTGCTGATGTAAAATACATCACACCCTTGCCAACTCAGACATTCACGGGAAATCAACAAGCCAGGATCTTCAGCACTGCACTCTCAGGAAACCAGAGCTGGAAACAAGGTACAAAAGCAGCCTCAAATTTATTTTATTTTTTTTTTAAACCCAAACCCCTAAAACCCTCCTTTTTCCTTTTTTTTTTAATTCCTTCTCCCCAGAGTTTTCAGAAACACAGTACCCTTTTGAACCTGCATTTGCAAACTCCTCAACCAAAGTCTAAGGAGACAGGGGTCTGCAGGCACCTGTGAGTTTTCTGTACACTCAGATCAAGTGGAGCACAAGTTAGTCCTGCTCCAGGATCAGTCACAGCAAGAGATGACGGGCTTTTTAGGAAACACCACACATGCTGAGGAGCAGCAGGACAAACCCAGCAGTGCTCTCCCCAGCTGGAAGCCAGCAGACACACAAACCAGCTTCTCACATGCTGTCAGATAGACACTGCTATAATACTCAGGTTGTTGGGGAAAGTCAAGCAAGTTGCAATCACAGAACTACTACAAAGACAATTCTAACCATGTAACTGCATTAATAGGGGAAGAATCTACAGAATGAATTTTCTCTCTCCAAAAAAAAAAAATCCTAAATCAGGATGCAAAGACATCAGACAGAAAACAAAAAAGTATTTTCTATTTTCAGGGCCATTCAATAAATCACATAAAATGACCTATAACAGGCATTAATTGTACCTGAATTTCTACAGCCCCTTCCCACGCTAGACTTTGGGAGTGACTGAATTTCAACTGAATTCCTTTCACGTTGTGACCACAGAAACATAGAAGCCACTGGGCAAGGGGAGCAGGGATGTGGAAACCAGCATCTCCATACGAATGTTTTCACTGAAGAACCTGTAAGCCTGTTAGCACGGAATGAAGCCAAGAAGGAGGGCCTGATGACTGGCAAAACACAAGTAATATCAAGATGGACACTTCTATCTTTTAAACTGATTTCACAAACTAAGCCCCACAGGAGTGCAGGCTCCTTTCATCTACTAAAGCAGCTATATCTATCATCAATCTTAATTTTGACAGACTCCTTCAAATTCCATATGGATGTATTAAAAAAAAAAAAAGTCCTTGGGCGGTGGGGAGGAAATTCAACATTGCCTATAGTGCTCTGTCACATTAAGAGAACGTTAATATGAAATTACCTAAAGTGAACAAAAATATTTGTGCATATTCAAAGATTTCAACTGATACTAAAGGAACACCTTAGACACACCACATAAAAAGAATATATTCAAAGACACCATGAAGCTACAAATAAGCTTTAAAAACTGAAATACACCATTTGTCAAACTGACAGCCTAAAGTAACTCACTTGCAACAACTGATGTGTTGCATAAAAACCTAGATTATTAAAAACCAGCCAAGAGCCAAACAATAAATTAAAATGTATCTGTACATCACACTTCCCCCTTTTATCAAAGCATATTATCTGTTATGCTTTCTTCCATCCCCTTACAACAATGTTGGAGAGATAACATCTGCACATGTTAAGGGCTAACCAAATGATTAACTACGACTGAGCAGAACAGTTAAAAAAATAAACAAAATACAAGCAACTTGTATTTCATTTCCTATTCCAACAGCATTTTGTTACTCTGTGAAAGGATGGCCTGTCTTTGAGGAACTAGAGAAAACTGTTAGCCATCATCACATTTTATATACCTCACCTCTGATACTGAAAAAATGGGGTCCAGTAAGAATTTATTGGCAGAATGGCACTTCCATAAACATGAGGAATATTTAAAAATAACGGTAGTTTTTTTGCACCAAGTTAATTAAATGGAAGGTAAAGAAGAGCAGCTTGGATTTCAGTCCAAAAGACAAGAACTAAGCTGAATTCTTAAAATGAATACGTAAAGACAATGGAAAAGGAAACGAAAACCCATAAAGTCTTGCCAGAAGTTCCATGTTATAAATAAGAAAAATCACAGCTTGTTTCCAAGTACTTCTTAGTTCCTACTGCTGCTCATCCGATGAGTTGAGGCTACATATAAAATTGGCTACAAGGAAAAATGTGCCACTAATAAGGTTGACTCCAATTAGGAGACTACCAGCTACTGGAGTGAACCTGTTCTTATGCTGATTATGGACTTATTTGGTCAACAGGACATAAGTCTCAACCTTTTAAAAGAAGCATTAATATTCTCAGCAATAATGTCACAATTAAACAGAAAGAAGAGAGTGTCTTTTGGAGAACAATGGCTTCAGAGGTAGAAAACCTCCTTGCCTCAGGATTCCGGTGTTTTTACACACTGCAGGATTAAACTTGCTTTGACCAGGGAAAGTCAGGTCTCCAGCATAGGCAGGGCCCCAAAAATCCTCTAAATGACTGCTGGATTTCAGGTTTTAATACGAGTGAGAGCACACTGCATTTCCAGTGAGTCCTCTAACCTGGGTATTCTGGGAAGTGAGGGGAAAGACACATCAGTGTTGGTTTGTTTTAAACATCTATCTTTCACCAACTCCTACACTCCATCTTCCCTCCCAAGTCTTCATGCTGCTCTTTGCTCTGCGCTCCCTCTCCACGATGTCTCAGCACCTGTCAGTCTTGAATCCAGAAAGGGTATGTTGTCTAAACCTGGAAGTTCTCATCAGATCCCATCCAAGTTCTTAACAATGCAGCATTTACTAATTATTTAAATGACAACATATTGACTTGCCAGTATTTTTATGTCAATACTTATAAAATATTATAAGCAATTAGAATTTTAGTCATTAGTGTTAATATTTTTTAATGTTAGGACGGATTGTACTTTATAAACATGAAGTTTGAACAGTGATAAAGGAGTACCCACTCAGCCCCTCTCCTTTCTTCACACTGCAGATATACTTCAAGGAGAAAACTTTTCTACATGCAAAGTATTAACATTAAGGAACTGCTTTTATTTACATAGCATGTAAGCATTACCTTGAATTCATTTTGATTTAGAAAAAAATGTCACTGGACAGAAAAACAGTATTAGTGACGAATTATCATCTTTCCTAAAACTGCTGGTTAGAGCTTATTTTACTGGGAAAGTGTGAAGCTACAAAACCCAGTATTGTCCTTACACAACTAAAGGTCTGTTTACTGCTTCAGAGAAAGCCTGAAATAAGTATTTTATGTTGCACAGCCTTTACTTTCGGCTGATTTACTGTCTTAGAGCAATGCTTAGCTCCTTTTTATTTCTTCTAATTTTTTTGCATACTAGGTCATTCATTTAAAAAAAAAAGTGACTTACTGTCATTATTAGAGTCAGAGAGCTTGCCTCCTCCTCAAAAAAGCAAATCACTTTCTCCTTCTTCGACCATGTTGATAAGACTCCAACTGTTTATCACACCATTCTGAAACCCTTACCAACACACCATGAAGTGATCAGCTACAGTTAAAAACTGCTAGGAACAGTATCTGCACAAACACAATGAAATCCAGTATTCTCAAAGACAGACGTTACCTTTTTTTTTTTTTTGGTTTTCAGAGAGAGCTTAAAATGTGTGTAGTACTTCTACCACGAATTCTATACCCGATTAACATGCAACAGCAACCAAACATTACTCTTAGAGGTATGAATAAATCAGCACGAATGAACTGCGCATTCCCTCACAAAGCGCAGCATCTGGATTACCTCTAAGAGGCCCTGCTAGGCCGTGTGAGCGGCTATATGTCAGACAGACTGACAACACAGCAAACAGTATGAAGGTGGAAAGGCAATTTCTCAAGTTTCTAGTCAGGATAGGACAGAATCAAGGCACAGAGGCAGCAAAGTACAATCTTTTAAAACTTTTCTGTTTTCAAAATGTATTCCAAAACACACTGCCTTCTACTGTGAGTTTTTGAAAGGTATCACGCAGTCATATGATAAAGGAAACCTTTTACATAAGCCACTCTTAGGCAATGCCTTAAAGACCTAAAAAATGTTTACCGTTGACTTTAAAATATAGGTATAAAAATTTTAAATTATATACTGGAAGACTTGGAAAATATCCGGTCATAAAGTCTGCTGAATTTGCAAAAAATTGGGTCATTCTCAAGCAAAAAATTGCCTAAGCAATATCCTGAATCTGATCTGGTAAGTCATGCGAAACTGGTGAGTCATATATAATCTGCCAAGCACAGTGAAGACTGATTATTTTGACTAAGTTTGCTATACTCTCAAGCTAATATGCACACCCATTTTGACCAGAGGGAACACCGCCGTCCCTACCGGTACCTGCACACAACTGTCTACCATCCACCCTGCTAGGAAAAAAATTAATTGCATGCAATTAGCCATGACATTTTATAGTGAAGACGAACATTAGCATTTCTCAGAGTTGTTTCTTATCCCCTCCCAACAAGCAAGAAAGCCAATTCTCACCTACATATCAATACTTTTTATAAAAACATCTACAGTATAGAACACGGTCTTCTAACATTCGGCTTTAACATACCCACAGAATTTCATTTGCACAGACAAACAAGTGTTTAGTAACCTCATTTTCTGCACAACAGTGAACACTTATTTAATTACCCACACTCCATCTCAGGAACATCTTAATAATGGTAAGTATGGATCATTTATTTGTTTCTTTATTATTTATTTCATTCACATTTATTAAGGTCCTACAGAATCACTTCTTTAAACTTGTGTTTCTTTCCAAGAAATAAGAAACCACTTAAGACAGTTACTAGAAAACTAATGACCCAAACACGTGGAAAATGAAAGCTCTAAGAACTGAAAACTGCACCCAAAGCAACCAAATATGAAAATCACGCCCTTAAAATTTTTGTTTGTTTTTTTACACATCCACACATTGTGAAGCCTGCTTGCATGAGGAGTAAGTTTTTGTTCAATAACCTAGAAGCTTTTCTCCTTCAAAGGAGAGATGGCAGCTTTCCCGCCATCGTATCAGTGCGTCATCACCTCTACAGTTTTACGGCCTAGAATCAAGTCTGTTTTTCACATCTGAATATACGTGCTACACTCCAATCAAGTGAACTAAATGTCATCATATCCAATTTCAATCCAAAAAACACTTGTCTGCATTTAATACAACACAGTTTGAGGACAGAGTCTGAACAGGGCGATACTTTATTAGAAGGAATATCAGAGTCAAATAAGAAACCAATATAAACACTTCTGCATCTTATTGGTATCATTAAGTACTTAGAGCTACACAAATATATCAATAAACCATCTCTTTCACTCAAAGTGCTAACTACGTAAGTAGAAGTTCATCTACTGTATACTGTACAAGTGCAAAGTAAAGCAGTACATGGGGAAAATGGTAAATTGAAGATGAGGTTAAAAACACAGAGCAGAAGAGTATCTACGTTGTGAGAACTAGGCTATTTTCACACAATATAAAACCCTCTTAACAGTGCTTTTCATTTGTTTCCAAGAGATAATTATGCAATCTATATTAAATTTCTACAGCAGTTTAGTAATGAAACTTTTCTCCAACAATACTTAGTACTCCACAAACTGTAATTTAGGTGGACATAAAGGTACCTGTGACATTGGTTCTGACAGCTATATAAGCAGTTGAGTTTTTCTTAATAAACCATGAGCTTGTTTTGTCAGAAGTCCAAGAATGAATTGGACTGCACTAAGTGACCACCAAGAAAAGAATGATACCTTTCATGTCATTAAAAAAGCATCCAAGCAATTTCTCAGCAAAAACTAAGTGCATGAAATACACCCAAGGTAGCAGTGAAATTGAACCAACACTGTACGGACACAACATAAACATGGTACCAACTTGAGGCAGGGGTATCTTATATCCAAACAAAGTTCAAGTAAAGCTCACCAGGATTTTAAAATGCAATGGATTTTCTTCTTTTTTAATGAAGGAAAAATAAAAACTCTCACATTTCATTGATGAGACCAGGTCTACAACAGCCTAAAGCATTGCAGAAGACAGCTCCGGGGGCAATTCACAGCATAAGGTCTATTACACACTCAACAGCTAATCTGAAAGTCTGTCATGTCCAGCTTTTCCACCTCACATCAACCCTTCAGCAAATCAAGGAATCCAGTTATCACAGTGTCATGTTAGCTCTGTCAGTCACAACATAAAGTGCAGCTACTTCAGGCTGCCGCCTTTGTAGGAAAGCCTTGAAGAAATCACTAGATACATGGGAGCCATCCTGTGCTTCCACCTCAGCCCTCAAGTGTAGCAAGTTGAACGCACAAATCTTTCACAAAGCTCCACAGCACACCCAGGCAAAAGCACCAGTGTACAGAAACAGCGTTCATCCTTCTTGCACTGTGAGCCACTCCAGACTGGTTTTCCTACAGAGCGCAGAAAGACTAGCAGAATTAAAGTTGCCATGTAGCAAGCCACAAACCAATGATTTTATGAAGACCTCATTAAAGCAGCAATTGCAAGTGGCTAACCCACTCCCAATCACACCATATGTTAGCCACAATGGTCTGAGACGTGATCTTTCTTCTTCACACAACATGGCTACTTCTCACTTCATCTGATTTGGAAGAAGCAGAGGTGCTACACTGAAGCTGTAATATCCAACCTTCACTTGATGTTTATCTCCAGGGCAGAAAATAATTGGATGTCACACCTACCAACTCAATTTAATTCCGCTAATTATTCTATACTGATTTTTTTTCTTTTTCTCCCCTCACTGCTGCATTTTGAATAGAATTAATGAAGTCACTGGTGAAATTATTTTGAAGACTATTGATCACATATATAAGGTAACTACCCTCTCGATATCTCTCAAAACAAAAAACAAACCACAGCACATGAAAAAACCCATCAAGTTTGATCTATCAAGATAGATTTATACTATAGTCTTCAGAGAACAAGAGTCAAGACTATCTCAATATCTAAATTTTTTACTTCAAAAAAGCTTAAGATGTGGTTAGTCTGCTCTTACACCACTGGCTTCCCCAGCACTGCTCTGGCTTCTGCACCTGGCAGGTTTTTGTTCTTGCCCCTTCCATGTGGCTCTACAATAGAATCACAAGAGCAAGTACAAAAAACTTGGATGTCTTTTGTTGTTTAGTATATATATTTACAGGAAAATATTTACCAAACAAAACATTCACCAAACAAAACTTTCACACACATTACCATTGTCAACACCTAGAAATCTGCGAGTACTCCATTTCATTGTCCTTTGGAAGGCTATGACAGGTCTGCAGTGTGGAAGGCTCCCAAGGCGGCTGCATTTTGGTTTTGGGAGCCCCTGATAGTACTGAGCTGTGAGCGAGCTGTGCAGGACGAAGTGGAGGGCAGGCAGCAGACCCAACTACCAGTGCCCTCTCCCCCAGTCCCCAGGGCCTCTCCTCCAGGCCAGTGGGAGGCCAATCCTTCCCAAGGAAGGAGGGAGAACATACACAAACAGGCCTCCAAGCTGGCACCAAGGCTTGGCACCAGCAGGATTCCAGAGTACTCAGTGCTACCCAAGAGGCCACTGCAGGCTGCTGAACTGAACAGAGCCCAAGAACCGGGCACAGCAGAGTATGGTTTGGGGAACTGCTCTACACAGCTGCCAAGAGCCACGGCTCTGATACTATTTTTTCACCACTCTGACAGCATTTTAAGGGGGATCTATCACATGCAAACTTAGTCCAACTTCCCATCACACATTGAACAAGTTCCTATTAATACAACCCTGCTAAGAGATTAATATATACATAAGAATGAAGCTTCTCTCCCTCAGCATTAGCTCAGGGAGGTACCCATTTTATGCAGCATGTTTACCCGCAAGTGCCCTGGAGGCTGTACCCAGGACACTCACCACCTGAAGGGACAGGACAGCCTGTCAGCAGACAGTCCTGTCCCAGCCAGTGGCACCCTGCCAGGAAACACCTGCAGGTTCAACAACCTGCGATACAATATACACACAGAGAAGAGGAGAAAACTGAACACTGACAGCATTCATTATTCAAACAGCTCAATCACAAGTGGGACAACATTTACACCAAGTTAACACAGGCATTTCTTCCCACTGGCTAATTTTTGGCGTTTTTGATCCTGCCATTAAACCAAGTTTCACTTCTACCCACTGCTAATAACCAACACAGAGGATGGTCTTGCTCAATGCCAGTGATCTGGTTCAGAGAATAAAAACCACCCAAAAAACAACATCACTGCTGAAATGGCTTCTCTTCCTCTCAACAAGGGCAAAAACCCCCCTAACGCCTTTGAGTGGTACCTTTATTGCTAATTAGCACATTACGGGGTATGCTCTCTCCCGCATTTCACACTCCACCAACATGGTGAACTTGGGGATTACCATACTGCATTTGCTCTGTCCGTATCAGCCAGTGACCTATCTCCCCACACCAGCTTGTGTCGTGTGTGTCATGACATGGTAAGAGGATCTTTAAATACTCTCATCCTTCGCAGCAGGTTTGCTTCTACTCTTCAAGAAAATTAAATTGCTGAGTACGCCACAAAGGACTGAGTTTAAACTCTCTTCCAAAACACAGGTTGGCATCAACTCAATTATCTTGTTAGCTGTACAAATACTCAATTCCCATTTTCAAACCTGCTGTACCTACCGGCCTTAGCAATATTCTGCAGCAACATTCACATTTGACATTTCTTCTTTTTTCCTTCTCATTCACGAGAGGCACTTGCACCTAACACTGCTTTGAAAATTGAGACAGAATTCTTTTCATTGTCTCATTTACCAGTGTAAATCAAATAGCAGAATATTGAGATAATATATATTAGAAATACACTGGAAATAAACAAAAACCCTAAAGATATTTTATTTGCCATTTCAGCAATTTTCACTCTAAAAGTGTGAATCTGATAGAAAGAGTAGGGACGTAAAATGTTTTGGAGTAACTTCAGAAAATCTGCTAATTATTTTGGGTTTTTCAGTACTGTCTAATAACTCATACAAGCATTCTCTAATTCTTGAGAAGCATGAGAGATCTTTTGAAAAAATAATCATCTACTTATGTCGTCACTCAGAGTGAAATAATCAGAATTCAGGTTTTACAGTCTTTCTTCATTATTTCAGACACCAAATTATTAGCCATTGACTCTGTCTAATATTCTTTAAAAATATGAACTCCATAATTTAAGCTAGTAAGTACTGTTGCTGAGGTTTCTATAGTTACTCATGAAAGGGGTCACAGCTCTGTGAAATACATGCAGTCTCTAATAATATGCTCTACCATAGCGCACTGACAACTTTTAATGATTAATTAGGCTAAGACCAAATTTCTGGTAAAGCACAGAAACCCACATGTCCATTACCCACTGAAGCAGCAAACAAAACAACTCCAGACTTTCAGACAAAACCATGACTATAGGTAATAGCTTTGCATTCTGTTAGAAGAACCCAAGTCTACGAGCTCTCCAGCTAGCCACAGCCAAGGGTAACAGCCAGCAAGGCAGAGATCCCACCACGGGACGGCCAGATAAGGTGGTGATGACACCTTGGAGATACCTCCTGATTCTCCCACCTCTCCTCCCCAATTCCTCCATGGTGTAAGTCTGCATTAGCCTCCCTGGAAGCTCCCTGAAGAGATGAAAAACAAAAGCAGTATCTGTACTGTGCAAGACTTGGCAACTGCTAGACTAAGTAGGAATCAAAGTGTATCAGCAGATCAAAAAAATGGGACAATATCTGTCATAAGACCCAATGCATTAGAACATAATACAATGCCTCTCTGAATTGCTGCTCTCAATTTGGCATTTTGATTTTCTTTCTTACATTTTTCATTAGCTTCCTCCTAACTGCACAATACAGGGAATGATACAGAAAAGTAATTACCATTAATCACTTACAGATATCATATGTTGATATTTGCTTTGGAAGAAAATGAAGAAGTGTTGTAGAAAACACTTCAGAAGGTACAAGTTTAAACAATGCATTCAGGCTATAAATCTAATAAAACAGTATTTTAAAGCCACACCATGTAAGAAGTAACACTGCTTTGAATGTGAACAATTTTCACCGTTTCTAATGTAAGAGACCACTTTCACCTCCAAAGCTCCCACTTGCAACTATGTTTGTGACATAACTGAACTATAATTTGGTGTTAAATAAAATCACTAATGAAAAATAAAGCTCCTCGTTTCTTCATAAGCTAAGAACTCTCATCCCACTTCCAGCTCCTGCCTTCACATGGATCAATCCAACCACTGACTGTATATACGCTGAGATACAGAATGCGTTATTATAATATTATTCTATTACAATATATAACTAGATACACCTTATATCTGATAATATTGCCTCTAACATTTCTGTAATACCCACAGAGCTAAAACATGTTATATAACTGAATATAGGTGTATTTTATATATATACAGAACTGCATTAGCTGTGAGACGTGTGTGTTTATAGCTGTTACATGTGATACATCTAACCTAATGTAAGAAGAATTGCAGCAAGCCAAGTATGCTTTCATCTTGGTGTTTTGATCCTAGAACTGAAATTATAGAGCTGCAAACAACATAAAAATACAAGAGCTCAAATATGTGCCTAAAATTCACCATGCAGAATCCAGAGGTTTAAAAAGGAACAGTGACTGCCAGGACACCGTGCTTACCGGCTGCTGGACATTATGACCTCCTTGGCTTCTCCCATCTCCAGCAATGCAATCAAGTCAGGCCAAGTGAACCCTCCTGAGCTGAGGTTTTGGGTGGCGGGGGGTACGGACTGGGGTTCTTTTGTCTGGGTTTTGGTGGGGGTGGGTGTGCATGTGCGTCAGGCTTCAGAGGGTTTTGATCTTTGTTTTGTTTGGTATTTTTTACAACTGTAGCTTCAATGGGTGCTAATACTTTTTTTTTTTTTTTGTCTATTCCTCAAGCTGAAATAGTATGGAGCTAGTTAAAAAGCTGAAAACACAACAAAACAACTTTTAACCTGTCAATACTACACCAATTTTGAAGCCAACAATAGTTAATTAATTCATTTCTTAAATCCTCTGGGATGAAGAGATAAGTTCGTTTTGCCTATGAATTGCTCTAAATATTAATTTTTGCTTGCCTACTGGGACTAAATCAAACACAGTTAAAATGGTTACTGTGGTTACAGTGATGGATCAAGAAAAAAAAAAAATAGAAGTTCTTTAACCCTCAAAATACAAACGAAAATCCTGCAGAAAACAGCAAAGCACCACCAGCATTTACACGACAAAGAAAAATAGGGATCCATATTTCATGCACTCTCAGAAGAACAAGGCTCACGATCCCAAATCCACGACAGGCTGTGGTGGGTTGTTTGTTTTTTCTCTCCAATGCTTACAGAATACAAAACATTGGCATACCTTTTTTTTCAGAACACAGCCACAAATATATCATTACATATTCTTTCAAATTCTGATAAAACAACCAAAAATTTGTTTTACCTATTAGTGAGGGAGGAAGAAGAACATCAAAATGGTTACGTATCCCATCTAAAATGGGCAGGAGGGGACATGGAACAAACCATAATACACTTATGCTAACTTGCTAAAGGTAAAACAGTATTGATACAATTGCCATGAAAAAGGTCCATCTGCACTGCATGTTAAACAGCCCTGTTCACAAAAACAGCACTAAAGGATAACAGCAGAAACCCACAACCGTGGAAAGATGTATAAAATACCCCCAAACCATCATGAAATAGTACCCATTTAAATCAAGCCACAGTATTTGACAACTCTGCTGTAATTAGCCATTAGGCCTCACGTAAGGGGGATGAGAGTGCAACTCCTATCCCAAGCTAGCGTCCTGGCAGCAAGCCTGGCAAAATCTCTCCTCCAGCATCTGAAAAGCACACATGCCTACTGAGCCACAAGGGACACACGTACTCCAAGGCTGCTGAAGTGGTGGCAAACCCAATGAAATCACAACCAAATGAAATCAGAACCAGGGAGGAAGGAAAATGAGCTCATTTTGAAATTACAGAAAGAAATCTATAAAACACTTCAATAGCCATTGCAAAGACATGTAACCAAGGGTGGGTCTTCTAACGCACACAGACACAACTCTGCTATTCCTTGTGAGCACTAGGGCTGCTACAACACACAAGTCCTACACAGTTCTAGTAATTTAATTAAAATATAAATAATGTGAAAGAGATTTATTGTTATCTTTTGCAGGTTTTCCCTCATTCCTCATCAAAAGCCCTTCAATTTACATTTGTGAAATTTGCACAAATTGCAAAAAGCTACACAACAAGAGTTGTAAATGGCTTTTTTAAAACTAGAATTTCCACTTTTCCTGTAATAGGTTTTGATTTAATTACTGTAGTACCAAGAAGCGGAAAGTCTTCTCACTGTAGATTGCATTAATAAAACGATTGTATTAATTACAGGAAAAAGTCGGAGGACTGAATGTTTAAGAGGCATACAACAAGCATTAAATAAACCCAAATTCAACCTTGTACATATACAAGAAATCTTCCCCAAATATCTGAGCATCTTTCATAGCACTCTTATTTCAAGGACAGTGAAGCAGCAAACCCTTTTTGCCACTCACCTGTAGTAAGTCAGTGTCAGGTAACACAGAGGTGTAGCTTGGCCAGCCTCCCAGCCTAACCTCACCGTTTCCATGTACACATGGAACAAGGCAGTCCAGGGAAGCATAAATATTTCCGTGAACTCCAGGCTTTCTAAATTACATGCATCACCAGTCATCCAAGGCTGGGGCTGCAGAGAGCTATCTGCAAACAGCCTATCTCTGATTTGAATAGAGATTCACACAGCTCCTACCAAAATTCAGTCTCCCTCCTGCATGTAATAGCCAAGTATGTCATCTAATGTCTGCTTGTGCTTGAGCATCATAACACAGTCTGATGCATCATGAAGCTTAAAAAGTTCTCAATCTGCTCTCAGAAGTTTACCTACCTCATTAGTCTTTACTTTTTTGCTCTACACACTAGCAATGACAAATATATAGGTAAATTATTAAATGCAAGCTATAGAAGCTGTGGAATTAGACATCAAGCCCACATTTTTAACTGCCTGATTATACTTAGAACACGCTACTCTCCCACATCTCTAGATAGCTCTGTTTTAACATTAACATGCTTGGTTTGAATATGAGCCTGCCTTCTACTATTGCCTGAAGAGGTGCACAAAGAAAATACTGGATACTGAAATAGACTCCAATTAATTATTTCTGGGTTGCTAGTTTGGAGAGAGGAATGGATCCAGAACTCTTTCATAAAGCTATATGGAGACAATTCTAAATTCCAGTAAAGTTCATCTCCACAATCTCTGTCCCACTGCTTTCTTGAATGTAAGTCACCACCTTCTTCATCTGCCTCAACAGCATTTGAAGTTCTGAGAAAAGACGTGGGGTCTCAAGCAACTTGCAATGTTCTGGGTCACTGTTACAAAACATTTTATGCATTTTATACAAAGAAAAAGGAAATTATCTCAAGTGATTTACATGTTTGTCATCTTGCTGATGAGTTCATTCTTACTGTATGTGTAAGTGATATGTAGGGATAACATTATTATTAAATTGTTCACGTTGCAGAAATACCAATATTCTTCCATAGCAGCTATCACCCACAATACTCAACAGCCTGTCGAAATGGCAGTAACCAGCTTATCTCCAAGAAGGGCAGAGAAATGTATTCATTTTAGACCAGATATTTTACAGACATTGAACTATTTCTTTCATTATTAGTTTTTCTGCTGCCTCGGGACAACTGTCAGGAGTTCTTTCCGCCTCTCACTTCTTCTAGAAGTAAATAAAAGCACTGACAGTTTGTATTTTCAACAGAAATGAGAGTCTACAAAAAAATAAGAAAATATAAAAGGAGAACATCACTGCTGTCATTTTGAAGCAGCCCAGCAGCAGAAGGGGTAGAGAAGACATGTAATGTGGCTTTCTAGTCCATCATGAGTATAAGAGCTCCACTGCATTACAGTGGGCAAAACAAAATATCTCCTTTTTCTATTCTTATTTCACTAATGCTGTACTTCAAAGCCCTATATATATAAAAGAAATCTCATGTGGAACAGTTAGCTGTTTCATTCAGTACAACAGAAAAACTCCACTTTCAATTTTCTCCATGAGGAATTAGAAAACAACTTGCAGTGAAAGTAAGCCTGCAGCTCCAGGTTATCTAAAAAGTCCTTTCCAACACACTACTATTTTTTCCTATGAATACAATATAGAGCATTTCCAAGATTTCTAAAGTATTTTGAAGGTGGGAAAAATGCAACATGAATCACAAAAGCAATCGACTGCTTTGTCTCACAAAGCCATCATTGAATAACTAAAGTATTTTTAAGCATTACAAAAGTGCTGATTCACTAATCTACTACTGCAAGAGGCTCCATCCTACCAGGCTTTATGAAAAATGTTATTAATTGTGTGTGTGCACAGTCATTGGGATTGCTTACAGAGGTATACTAAACAAAGAAGAGCACAATTAACAGTTCAGTAATTTTAGACAGTTCAGACCAAAGATCATGAAAATACACCCCTCAAGGACAGCAAAAACCCCACCAAATAACTTTGCCTGATGTCCAAAGATTCTTACTCAAGACAAGTAGTAGGGTTAGCATGAGAGCAATGTAACAGAACCACTTTTAAAATCCATTTTACCTTGCTATTTAAAATACAAGCTTGACGTTCAGAGAAAAAGCAATTTCTAGTTTCATGAAATTTGGTATCTCTGGGCTTCCTTGCAAAAGTGCAGATGTAGAATTCATGGGATCTTTTACCTTTTACTGTAAGGCTCTACAGGAATAAACTGTTGGCCTGTGGCATGGTAATAATAGCCTTAAAGCCAAATAAGTCCAGTGCTCTCGTCATCCATTCTGCAAACGTGTTTAAAGCAATTCCATCTACAAATTCAATCAGCAAAGCTGTATAAACAAAAGAAATCCTCATTAAGCAAGTGTTCTTTAGACACATATCTGCATACATGCACTGTGCACTGACAAGCTAGATAGTCTTTTTGTGGGCAGCCACGAGGAGAAACGAGCAAACTGCTCAATGAAGTAACCAGGGGACAGGGACACTGCACAGGTAAGAGTGCACAAACCCACTGCAGTTAGCCAGCTGGCCAACTCTTCTGCTCAATGGCAGCATGCTGCCCTCTACCACGAGCAGGATTTCCCAAAGCTACAATTAAGCCCAAAGCCTACGAGAAAGACCAGAGATAGAAACTACTACTTCACTAGCAATTTCCAAAGCTTGTGAGAATTAATTTGAAGGATGAAATTAATTATGATCAACCCAAACATCAATTAGCTTCTGTACCAAAGAGATCAAAGAGCTTCATTAGCTCTTCCCCCTTCCTTGAACGTTTTTAAGGAATCTCTCTGGCAAATAACCCAAGTTCAGCATAATACAAATCTGCTTCAGTAACAAACTCCAATTAAGGGTCCAAAGTTCCTCCTGTGACACTTTATAGTTAGGGCTATATTACAGCTGTTCAGAGGACAGAGTAACAGACTGGATCAAGCCAATACAACTGATAACCCAAGGGAGTGGCAAGAAGAGATCACCTCACACCAAGGACCATAAGAAAAGGGAGAATAAAGTTTATTACTGATACAAAAGGTGTCTGACATGTCCCTCTTTTTCTTCCTCTGATCTGCAAATGAAAGGAGAATGTATAAATGGAAGGAAGGGAAATCCAAATGGAAAGTGTGGGGGTGAAATGCATCCACATAAGCAATTTTCTTTAAGCATCTTGAAGCATTTACCTGAACTAGATGATCCTTCAAGAAATTACACCATGCCCCAGGCTTGGTAACAGACAGTGGCAGCTCTAAAACAAGAGGTGCTCATTTTGCCATAAGACAAAGGGAAAATACTAGGTCGAACTCTGAGAAAAAACTTCTCTTGCTCATGACAGCATAGTGAGGCTGCACACGGTAAATTTTAGCCCAAAGTAAATCAATGTGGCTGTTTGTTTTTTCCTGTTTCTTTGTGCTGTTGGATTTTAACTGAAAAGGTTTGGGCAAGACTATGTATTCTTGTGAAGAATCCTAGCAGGACAAAGGCTTCCTACACTGCCAATTACACACTAATTGACAAAACAAACCCTGTTAAAAATGAAAAATAAAAAAAAATAAAATCACACTGTTTCCCTCTTTACCTGTTGACACCTAAACCCAACAGAAACAAAGTACTTCTCTCCTTGCTGCACAGCTAATGGGAGAAAAGCCTGTTGTCTCCCTGATGATCCTCAGGACTGCAATAAACCACTTCAGAAGTCTGAAAGCACAGAAAGCCTATCCTGCAGTCACAGGACTTCAACTTAGAATCACAGAATCAGTACGTGATGACATTACATCATCATCTGCAGCAGACAACACCAAGTCTGATACATGCTACTCTGTCTATAAACTAGTGGAAAAATAAGTGTTAATATTTGCTTCCAGCTAATTGCCCAGCTCATTTCATGCTCTACAGGAGGTAGCAGGAGGTAGCAGGAGGTAGTTCTACTCTAGCTAAGTTACCGCTTCATTTTCAAGTTTCCGTTAATTTCTCACCAGCCAAAAAGAGTGGGAGAATTGTCTACACAAGTTGAGGTATAACCCCACATGACAGTTCTCTATTCCTCACAGTTAGCACGGAAGTAAAATGTTTGCAAGGGCTCAGAACTTTGCTCACTGGGTGATGTTTGTCCATGGAAATTTGCAGTACTTGAGGATGAAGGTAAGAGTGACAAAGCTACTCTCAATGCCCAAGCACTATTTCTTTTAAGAGACATCCTATTTAGTCTTTAAAAAACAAACAAAAAAAACCCAAAACATTTTTGCACATTCTGATCTCATAGGCAGTGACATTTAGACCTACACACACCTTATGAAAAGTCAAACTAGAACAAATGAGAAGGCAGAAGTACACAGAGACAGCACAGGCCAGGCCATCCTGGTGTATCACAGTGCTCTGGGACAAGCACAAGAAACTCTTCCATCCTTAGAAGATGGAAAAAAAGGAAGAGGTGATACTTATTAATAAGAGTGCTTCAGTTAATATTTCAACACAACTTTAGTACTTCTGCCTAATCAAGTGAGGAACAAAGGAGAGGTGAGAATATTTTAAATTCCCCAAGATATTATTTGATATGCCAAAACTCAAAATAGAATTTGAAATCATGAGTTTTGTGCAGGAACAGTCCTTCAGGTAGATAGAGCAATAATTACCTCCGAGACCCAATTCTCAGACTTTATGGTACTGCTGCTTAGCAGTGGATAGGGTAAGTCATTTCCATAGCAAGTGCACATTTGTGCTACTACTGAGAGAAGAAAGAAGTCATAAAATCCCGAAAGCCATTATCCTACAGATACCAAAGTCTATGCCAGACTGATAAGCCCCTGGATGTTATAAACACTTCCAAACCCATATATCAAATCTAGTGATGACACCAAAGTGATTTCGGTTTTTTTTTTTTTTCTTTTTTCCCCTTTAGTAGATTTGGTAAAGCAAGGGAAGGTTGTTTAACCCGGTGCCTTCTAGAAGAGACAGGTAAACATCAGAAAGGAGCATAACTCTGGCCCTAAGAACAAATGTCTTCAACACAAGGAAGCATCTCCACTACATCAGAAAGGAAATTTTCAACTAAAATCTTTGAATCTAAGGAAAAACACCAGTTTTGCAGATTCCTACTCCCAATGGAAAGAATTTGACCATGCCTTCTTCAACACAGATACAGAGCAAAATTTATGTCAAGAAAAGATGAAAGTGTCAAGCTTGACACAAAGTTAATATAAACATGACAGCTCACTACTTTGCCCAGTTCACCACCATTCTCAGACAGTGGGAGTAAGACAACAGTATACAAACAGCTCACAATAAGGTAGCACAAAAAGAACTTTTCCTGGGACAAATGGGGTTTGGCTTCCACTCTCTATGTGCACTGCTTTCCCAATTCTTCTTCTCACTCTTGTCCATAAAAATAACATTAAATTAATGGAAGTTTTCATTATTACAGCATTCTGACTAAACACTGTATGCTTCCTGCTGGAGTAAAACTATTAAATCATAGGTAGCTTTCAGCCATGTATTCTTATATCAAAAAACAATGAAAATTTGCTCACATATAATGTACATAATATTGTCATTCCTCCCATGGAAAAACATATTGCTGAATTCAGCAGGAATTTCATTATTCAAATATATTGTTCCCAGAGTAGAAAACTCTCCTTGTAACCAGATTCAAGACCACAGCAGGCTTTTTGCTAATATCCTCCCATCTGCATCAAGTTTGCCACACCTAAGCTGAAAAGTGTTCAAAAAACTGGACCCATTATGAAGGAATTCTTTCCTTTCTGAATAAACATCCTTTCCTGAGATCTCTCTTTACACACAGGCAAGGCAGACATATAAACCAACTGAAACTACATTTGTTATTATAATAACCTTTTTAAACATATTTCTATATCATGGCTTTCCTTTGCAACTCAACGTTCAAAAGTCAGGGAGCAAATAAAAACCAAAAAATGGTAAACCTGACCCTGTAAGCAAAGGACAGAGGTTGGCAAATACAAGCTGAAGATGTTTTACAGATAAGTACTCCCTGAATTTTTCATTACCAATACCAAAGTGGACCAAGAGAAGCAGAACAGACCAGAGCTTAATTAAAAGCTTGACCAATCAACACATTTCAGAGACTACAACTGTGTTTTAGGAGACATGTAACCTACTTGTAATCTGGTAAATAAGTTTTGTTTGCATTAAAGATGAAATAAGTGAGGAGTCACAGAATAATCAGACCAACAACATTTAACCCCATACCTAACCAAAAGTCAACTGAAAGGCTGTCCACTTTTTCTGTCTTCTCTTTTACTTACAAATATCCCAAATGGAAATGGTATTTCTTAAACCATTCTCTCATTAGGAGAGCATTATAAACCATGTATGTTGGATATTGTTCTTCTAGGCATGTTCACACTCCTCCAGGAATACTGTGGTGGTAACAGTTTTCATATGTAACCACACATCGAGTTTAAATAGAAGTTATGGTTGTGATCCATCACAGATGTTGCTTTTAGATTCTTGTGTAACTTGTTTAAAAAGGAAACAAAATAGTATTTTCCCCACTCTGTCATGACACGTTAGAGGACAAAAACCAAGACTCTATCACACAAAGGTACCTAAGATGACAGACTAAGGAACACTACATAAAATATTTCATGCACAGGAGACAGAAGCCAGTTCTGATAGGACTGATCACTTAGTCCAATTATTTTATACACGACCTCCCTAAGACTTACCATGAACATACAAAACAGAGGGTAAAACCAGCACGTTAAAACATCATTCTGATGATGAAAATTCAAATGTTGAAGACAAGGGACCAGATGTGTATCAAGTACTATAGCATATTAAGAGAACTAATTCTTAACACACATGGCATAAAGCAGACGTTTTCCCTAAAAAACTAGATAACAGTACGGAGCAGTCATGTATGGGCTCCACCACCTTCTCCCTTCAACAAGCTTTGCCTTTTCATTTCACAGCAAGACATGTACTCTCTCATACTTCTGTTGTCTGAAATACTTCTGATTTTTGTTATATGTGCTTAACACCCCAGCCTTCTGTCAGCAGACATCAAGGCAGAACAGAGCGAGTTGTGCCTTCTGCAAGCCTGCTGCTTCTGAAAATAAGTTATTGTGACATGCCTCACGTGGTTTTATTTTTTTGCCTTCTCTTAAACTGGTTTGTGTGCAAAATTAGACTGATGTTTAAACAGTACCAGTCTGTCAGAGGGAGAAAATGACAGTGCTACTGTGACACGAAACATGACAAGAGGAAAGATTAATCACTTATTTGAAAGTGAAAAGTTGAATACAAAACAAATAACCATGTGCCTCACATTTGTTACAGCAGGTGAAAGACTGAACGCCGATCCCAAGATATGCTTCATAAACTCCAGCTGACTGAAAAAAACCTGTTTATTAGAACAGCAAACATACTTCACAAACAGGTATGATGGAGTCGAAGGTAAAAAGTTCCCTAAGGCAAAAACATTTGCTTTGAGGTTAAAATATACATACACACACCTGACACAAGTTAGTGTCCTACTCTGCACTGGAGAAGAATTTCCAAACAGAAAACAACTCTGCTTGAAAGGAAGGAGGGGTAAGAATTCAGCTGTAAATAAAGCTACAACCAAACTATTTCTACTGTTCATTCTGCTATTTTACATCACCTCTACTACAGCAGGATACACACCCAAATGCTTTTCACCTCCATTTCCTCACAAAATGTATCCTACTGCTGAAGCATCTTTCAGAATGATTTCCCAGGTTTTGTGCAAGTTGGGCTTGCATTAGTTCAGTTATTCAACATGTTTGCAGACTGAAATGTTAGTTAGAACTTGCTATTAGCAAACAGGTTAGGAAACTCTGCTGAGGAAACATATTTTCTAAAAAGGAAAAAGTAAAGTAAACTAATTAACATTAAATGTATCCGTAATAATGTGGTGACAACCACAATTTCATGATTAAGCATTTTTAATTCTTGACGTGATAGATGTTTTATTCTTAACTGCAGCACACCTGAATTTCTCCATTGGAGTGAGAGGTATAAAAGCCTGGAAATAGCAGGTGATTTACTCAAAAATTATGCAGCAGAAACCAATATGAAAACACTTCCCTTTTAACAGAAGGTTCCTGCCTCCCTGGCCCAAGCATATCTAACAGCTCCTTTATGTGCTCTGTAGTTAAACTACTCTCTGAAAAATAGTTCTCTATCAAACCTTTTTCCCTTTCACACATTTCAACCCAATTAAAGACAAGAAAGATTAGTGTGAAAGAGACAGTTAATTTTAGAAAATTTATGCATAGATCCAAATGTGTTTAATTACTTCACTATTTCCCACATGTAAGAAAATCATTTTTAAGTAGGCTATAAAACAGTGTTTTAAAAAGTAAAATCAATGACAGAAGCAGTCCAGTACAGAGGTATCAAGTGGATATAGAATTAAAATTTGGCTTCTTAGACACTTATTTAATTTTTCATCAGATTTTTAAAGAAAGCCACAAAACACTCAACATTTTTGCCTTACATGCTCATCATGAGCACACTGTAAAACTGAGAAGTTTATCTGAAACTCTTTTCTCCCTTTCCTTCTGTCCTTCTGCCTTCTCCCAAGGATGTATAACACACAAAGACTATGATTAAGATAAAGCAGTAGGAGAAGCCCTTGGTGAGTTTGCCCCTCACTGCTACAGGTACAAAGGGGCCATTCCACAGCCACACAGGATCCTGCAAGGGGGATACAGCAGAGCCTAGGCTAAAGAAGGCAGAGCTTTGCTGCTCTTGGAAATGCTTTTGCATTTACAAAGTGTACAAATGCTATTTTTTAGTTACCTAGTTGCACAAGCAAAGCTCACAGGACCTAATGCCACCCATTCAGCAAGTCAATGACAGAAGACAAACATCATTTTACAACTATTCAACAACAGAGTAGGAGTTTTCTCTGTTTTTGTTCTGGGATAGGAATAAGGAAAAGAGCAACAAAAGGAAGAAGACAGCCAGGCTCAAAGGGATAAACCAGTACTTTTAATAAGGTTTGTTGAGCCAAAGACTTGAGAATAGTGGTTTGAATGCCATGCATCTACACTTCAGGTTTCATATGGAGCTAAACCTGTGAATGTAAAAGTTCATGTTATTTCTACCTGGAGAGCTCCACATGAACATTACCAGTTTAATTATCTCTTTTCCTATAATCAAGATATACCTACCACATACATGGAAGCCTACACAATCTTTCCAAGTTATCTTAACATGGTAGAAAAGGGAAAGAATGCCTTAACAGCTGTTCAGTGCTTAAATGACCAGGTTTAAATTACTGGGAACTAGAACACTTGGAGTCCCACTCTTCAGCCATGTATCCACATGATAATAGAAATTCCTATTTTGTTTAAATTTGCCCTCATTATTTCTACTGCACCACTGAAAACACTCCGGGAGCATATTTAGGGCCAAATCAGCCTGTTAGGAGCCAGCCCTCAAGAACTTTGAAAGTCATGTTGTTCACCACTTCTTTCAAGGTCACCATCTGCCTCAGAACACCAGAATCACCAGTGGGCATTCAACAGCAGTGTGTGTAAAATCTACAGGAAAGGAGCATGCACCGAGGTGTAAATCTGCCCAAAAGCAGTAATCCAGAGACATTATCTAAAGGCAAGACAACCAAGAACCAGCTGATTCAGTGTTCAGATATTATCACTTCTAGCAAACAAAGGATTTCAATTCATCTTAAACAACTTTACTCTTCTGAAACAAACCATACGTTGACTTTTCTCCAACGTTTCTGTATCTTTTAAATACAAATGATCTATTCATATGTCATTTAAAAAGATCCTTTGGTTCTGTTTATTCAGCTCCATTCTTAGTTGAAGCAGAAGCTTTCAACTGAAATACACAGTACAATCCCAAAACAATACATAATTACAAAGGAATTACACTGCAAGCCACTGCAAGTTCATCCAGACAGACAAATGAAGAGATGTTACTACCTTGTTACAAAATCTGGTAAAAAAAAAACCCAAACCAAAACCAAAAAACCCACCACCCTCAACAGCATCTAAAAAAAATAAAAGGTATGAGATCATACTATTTAACTATTTACATTTTGTGCCGCTGAAGGCCAATGCATCCAGTAACAAACTGAACTAAACACAACATTTTATAAAGTGTTTTGCAATCAAGAACTGGGAAGAACAGATCAACACTGAATTAATAGAAAAAGCAATTTTCATACTAGTTAAAAAGCATGCCTTTTAGACCCACCATAAAAAACATTTTTACAAATTTCTCAATACTAGCAAGCTAACAATGGACTAGCTATCAGAAATAATAAAATGTGTTAGATGACTCTAAACCAAGTGTTTTTTCTTTCTTCTTCTGAAACTGTTTAATTGCTTAAAATGTCAGTGCATTCAACATGCTGATTATTATTCTACCACTTAACTGGGTTTTCAAGCCTTGTTTCATGTTCTCGGATACGCTACATGTACAAAACCATTTTAAAATACAGCATAACATGCTTCTGCCAGAAATACTATATTATCACTTACACAGTAAGCTAATGACTGAGGGGGAAAAATATGATTTTTCTAGCTCTCAAATGCCACACAGCAGGTCACAACAGAGAGGGAGAGAACATGGGAGCAGCAACCAGTTGGAAAAGGATAAATGATGGCTCAAGCATCTCCAAGACCCCCAAAGCAGCAGCACAAACCTTGCCAGACTCTGCACACACACACTTTTAAGTCTGTACTCTGAATTGAGATGTATAAGATGACATAACCTTGCCACAGTATTTAGCACTGTTAATCACCCAGTACCGTGCCATTACCAACAACCAGCCACACCACATGCTGTCCAGCAAGAGGGAGAACAGCTGCAGACACCACGATGATAACATACTGTACTGCCCACACACACATTGGGATCTGCAGGTCTGGGAAAGACTCAGATAAAAGAGAGAACCCTTTGCAGTGAAGGTGGGAAGAGAGAGGCAGTGTCCCAGTGGCACCAGGCACTGCCCTCTGCACGGCACCTTTGTGTAAAGGCTACAGAAGGCAGGGGCAGGCTGGGGGAGACCTAACCCAAACACAGCTCCCTGAAATCACACATCCTTTGTACAAGGCCATTGAACACCACATCACTTGTACTAGCATCAGGCATTCAAACAGCATGTCTTACCACACCACTTGATAAGTAATTCTCTAGGCTAAAGGTGCAAAAGCTCCAGATGGCTTCCTGATGAAGTCAAGCTCCCTTAGGAGCAAGCTATAAGCCCAGCCTATAAGCCCACCCTTGGGACAAGTAACCCAAGCCTACAAAGGAGCCTACAAAGCTCCTACAGAGTCTCCTGCCTGTAAACTTCCGTCTCCTTAGCTCTGCAAAATGTGCTGTTTCACCGCTTCTGGTTTACCAAGTCAGCAGCCTGGCCGCTCCAGGACAACTGTACTTCACATTTACATCTGCCATTACTTCCTGAGCACAGACCACTCCCAGTGCCACGTTTCCCAAAGTCAGAAGCAAATCTCTGAAAAGCACTACTGGCATGACCACAAACACAGGGACTTACAGCTGAGAGTCAGTGCATAGCACCTACTCAGCACCAGGAGCTTCCCTTTACTATCAGCAGTACTCACGTGTACAATAGCAGAGGACTCTGGCACACAGCTCCCACAACCCTGCAGTGTATTTGTGGCTGACGTTCTCCAGGCACAGTATACTTTACTATTACAAACAGTTCTGAACAACCTGTGGCCATTTTCAAATCCTATCTGCCTCCTGCAACTGTCAGCCCCACACCTATAGTCTTCCATAAAGAACAGGTGATGAGGTTTAATAAATCTGTTGTTTGTCAGGTGCCAAAAACTCCCGATATTTAAGATGTTCCTTATGTGCTGCAGTACTTTGCCAAAATAAAGCAATCTCCTCTGAAACTTGGCAATCTCAGCTCGGATAAGCAGTTGTTTGCCACTCCAACAGAGCTTCTCAGACTTTGTGTTAGACTTTAATAAAGAAATTGTCTTGTCTGCAATATGTTCATCCAACCAACTATTCCGTATTTCTTCTGGCAAGACAGCTGGAAACAAGGGAATTAACATGGAAAAAAACAAATGACAGGAACAAGGAATGTGGATTGCATGTTCAGAAAGGGGAGCACCTCCCTGGAAAGCACGATTCAAAGGGATTTAGCCCAACTGTAACAGACCAGGCAGAGATAAAACTTCTCCATGCTAGCAGCTCGTATCATAAGGACCATCTTTTAGCCTTTAGCTGCATGAAAGCACAGAAGTACAAATATGATACAATAATACCTCTTATAGCATTAATAAAATAAATACAAGTCTAATGCATAGAGTTCTGAATGTTGTATTAAAATGTGTAGGGGTAAGTCTGTGTAAATGCACAAACAGAGAATAGGGTGAGAAGCAGAGAACAGCAGCAGACCAGAGAGGAGGGAAGCTTTCCAGTGGGCAGTCTGAAGAGTTTAGCCTCTTTGGCTTCTCCAAAACTTCAGAGCTGGTGACATTAACAAACCTTTTCAGAACAAAGATTTAGACAACACTTGCATATGTCAAAAGCTGACACTGGACACGTTCAAACTGAAATCCAAGACACTCTGAAAAACAACAGTAAATTGTCCTTTGCTCAGCCCCGCATATCCTCCTCTAAACCATAAAATGGGAATTGCCTGGTACTGGCATACCCAACAGAACAGTGAACACCGGAGGCATGGGGGAAATTGGAAAGAACATTCATTATGATGCAGAGCTGGAACACACATTTAAAACAATGAAAAATCTGCAAAGCCATTGTTTCCCAGGCTAACTAAACAAATGCTGCTGCTTCTACTAACATAATGCAGCAGTGGTTTGAGGTTATTTTGGTTTTGTTTTGGGGGGACAGTCCTTATCCTCTCTGCAGAGTGTATCTTGTGTTCTGCCCGCAGACGTACAGTACATTGTTCAGGTATTGCTCAAACAAGCAGTACTTAGCCTTGCTTGTAAGTGGCCCCCATTAGAACTACCGACCTAAGGTTGATACAGTGAACCTTGGGGTCTTGATCAGACTGCCAGGTCACACCATAGTATATCAGCATTAAGACTAAACTGAAAAGCATCAATTCTTAGTACACATTAAGCCTCATCTTTCAGAACAGGTTTAAGCATCTGAAGATCATTCATAATCTAAAGATATTTTCTTCAGCATTTAAAAATCACACTTTCTTTTAAGCCAAAATACTCCTTGTAGTCTACATACTCCATACAGAACTAACCTTTATATTCCAGACTATCCACAGGCTGGATAGCAAGTGGGAGTCACAGCACTGCTAACTTAATAATGCTGAACTCCTCACAGCTTAAAAAAATCCCACCTTTAATAAGAGCTGCATATTTCTTGAAGAGTTTTTAACTGCTTGGGGACGAGGGTTTGAGTTTTGTGTCATTTTTAAATATCTACGTGCACCTCCAGCTAATTTCTTTTTGGTAGTGCTTTAAAGAAACCAGTCCAACTGATACACAAGATTATATCTAAGCCATTCAGGTAAAAGGATAAATTAAAAGAATGAATGGGAGTGAGGTCAGGTGGGAAGGGTAACATGCAGCACTGACTATCAGGAACAACAAGCAAGAGCGTATGAAAATCACAGAGGGTTAAAACATTTTTGTTTTTCTTGGGAGATGAGCAATCTAGTGTTTATTTTCAAATGTTTACACTTCCAGAACAATATATTAGACAAACAGTTCATCTTTAACAGATTTTCTCCATATCGGATACAGTTGGTTAACATGTTTTCCACTAACCAGATCCAACCATTTTCCACTACTTGAAATGGTCCTGAAGAATATATTCATCGGGCAACTACAATAGCATTTATTAAAATGTGTTTATTGTGTGTTCAAAGCACAACTCTGGGGTTTGGTATTGGTTTGTTTTGGTTTTTTGCTTCTTAAGAGTAAAGAACATACTGGGGAAAAAGCCAAGTACTGGAAGTTCCATTAAACACCCACTGTTTACAATGCAATCAAATGTTAACACAAGATAAAGATACTTTAAACACTGTTTATTTTTCCCCAATTCTACCCTTATATGATTTGCAGCAATTTAAAGTATGTTTATATTCTCAGCTGTGTGCCTCAGAGTGGCTAGTGTTACTAATAAAACAATTAACAGAACAGGAGTAGTTGGAAGCATTTATTCACATGCCTTACACATTTGGGACAATCTCAAAAGTGTCTGAATTATCTCTTTTACTAATTTTTACTTTTTAAGTAATAAGCAAGCCAGAAACACACTTCTCACACTCACAAAAGAGTTTCACAGCATATGTTTGTACCTGTATTCTTGCAAGGATACAGAAGTGCATCCAAGACTATATTTTGTGTCATGTTTTGGCTATCAGGAAGCTGGATGTAGTCATCCTCCCTTCTCTGCTGTGAGATCAGGAACCAGGCAGGTCGGCTACAACATTTCTACACATTTCAAGCCCTGTTGTACTTCAAGAATATAGTTAATCGAAGCAGACAAGCAAACAACCCTCAAAACCTTACAGCTAATGTTCGTAATGATCCAGATCATTCTGATCCTTTTGCCATATCTCTCCCAGTGCTTGCTGACAGGTATACACAATTTTGGGTTTTGAAGCAGCCCTTGATCAGTTAAGTACCACAGCAAAAGGATATTCTTCTCAGTCAGCCTACAATCTCTATTTCTGGCTCTCATACTACTTTTAAAACCTCCAAACTGTAGAATTATTCATTCATATCCTCATTAGTTTTAATGAAGGAAAGCTGGGGTTCCAAATGCTGCAATTATCAGGTTTTCCTCTCCCGTATGTGGCCAATCATCAGGTTTTCTAAACTCTGAAGCAGCAGGACTAATCAGTGTAGTTACAAAACCCTTTACGCTGCACCATAATCCTTTTCCACACTATTATTTTTCTTTGGCCAAATTGGTGAAAACCAATCGAGGACAGCAATAAAAGTTAAGACTGAAATGGCAGCAAAGTCTCTGAAACTTGTGAGCTACTACCACAAAGACAGCTCAGATCAACAAAGCAGCACAATGAAAGGAGTAAAAGATAGCCCTAATTTCACAAGGACATTTTTTTGTCCCATTCTGGCATGCTATTATCTAGTAATACACAATTTGAAACCAATATTCTTCCTGTAGTGGTTACAAGCAAAGAACAGGAGCCTCAACACCTCATATACCACAGCAGCAGGACCACTTCATGAATACCAGCAGTACCTACCCAGAATAACTGCTGCTCGACTCCCTGGGCAGGCACAGAGCCCACAGGGAATTACTTTGGGAAATTTCTAGGTAAAACCATTAAAGTTTTATGCTTGTGCCTGACTAGCTTAAATGCTGATCAGTTCCTGTGCAGTTACGAGTAGGAAGACCAGGTAGAGATGGCAAACGCTGTCCCTTTTGAAAGCAAACATACACTGAGGCTGGCTCAAGGCTGCCAGGAAACCACAGCCAAAGGAAAAAAGCCTAAAACACAGTCATTGTCTTTCAGTGGAAAAGCAGAGCTGTTATACAGCAAAATAGAAGTCCCTGTTGGGGTGGGGGTGTTTGCTGGAAATAGGAACTAGAGTCCTATACAAGGATTATAAACAGTTTTAGCTTCACACAGATCCGATAACTTCAAACTAATACACCACACATGGTGATCAAAGATCCTCACAATACACTTCACACACACCTCCAGCAGTTTAGCTTCAATGTCACAAAGGAACAGTAAAGTATCTTAAGACACCAAGATCCTGTTCCCGTATTGTTTGTTCATCAACCATTATTCTATACTAACCCACAGGAAATTTGTGATCATACAGGGTAAAAAACCTTATGGCTTTGATTGCTATAGGGTAGATGCTACATACAAGTCAAAGTTTGGAAAGATCTTCCTTAAAGGCTGAACATAAAAGATGTAAGAAGAAACATGCCATCTAAGAAAAACTTTTCAGAAGTGTTAATATAAAATGCATTAACACTATATGAAAGTCTCCTCAGGTTTTAAACATGTAAAACATTAAGATCAGGAAAATCTCAGTACTCTGAAATTCAGTTCTTTGATTTCTTATCAGTCAGTAATCTCTGTGTAGTCCCAGGAAGGCAAGCAATCATAACTTGAAAGTGCCACTACTATGACCTAGGTCAAGCTAAACCTAGCAGTTTAAGCTTAGGACCTCAATCAACAGCAAATGACTTTTCTTCAGCAAAAGAAGAATAAGTCTTCATCTTCTCTAATGGAAGGTCTTCCACGAAAATGAGTAGCAACTTGATTACATTAACTTGATTACATGATCTACCATAGTGTATTTCATTATCCCCTTGAGAATCACACCTTAAAGGTAAAGATGTACTGGAAAAAGTGCACTTTCTTAAAAAAAGAAAACTCACACTAATCACTGTAATTATTATAGCCTGCTATATATTGACATAACAGTAGAACTTGAGTTCATATAAAAGTTATCTCTTTTATTTAAAAAAGCAAGGCAGGCAGGCAATGGTTTTGTTGAAAGGACAGTAACAAAAACATCCATAGATTTAAGAGCTACTTTTAATTAGTAAGAAATCACACACCACATGAAAATACAAACTTCGCAAAAACAGTAGTATAAGGACATGTACTATTTTTATGCTGGTTTAGGAAGTCATATAATGTGTAACTGCATATTCAACTAAGCCTTCATGATTTTTTCTTTGTCTTAAGGTTTGATTATTGCTTGTCTTCTACTCAATTTTCAACACACAACACAAAAGCATCCCCAAAGAAAGGCTCCAAGCTGAAATGTACTTGCAGAATTACCCTTTGGCAGATGGTGTTTGCAATCGACATTCCTTGTCATCTTTCTACCATAAGAAAAGTGTATTTTAAACAGATTGGAAGTAAAGGCTATTTTTTATTCCCCAAGATACAAGCATGGTTATCAAGCATTTCTTAACAGATATTATCCTACAGTTTCTTTGGCACAGGAAGCATGGGTATAACTAACCAAGGAGCCTTGAGCTGAAAAACCTCGAGGCAGCTTACAAGCCCTAAATTTTTTCCATCCTTGAAGAAGTAAAGGTACAAGACCACCTCTTGGAAGAGCTGCATTTCTTTGCTGCAGCTGCTCGCTGGACAGAGCCCAACCTAAGGTAACAGCAGAGAGCAGCAAGGTTCACAACTGACCTTGTAGTGCACAGTCTTGTCTTCCTCCACAAACCCAAACTTCTGCTACACACAAAGGGGTGTTCTCACCATGAGACCAGGCTACCAACTATCGTACCAGCTGTTTCCCTGACATGGCATGGCCAAGAGCAAGCACGCTCCAAAGTCTTCTTTTAAAATCCTCTTTGCTCTTCACACCACTTCTCACACTTGTCCAAAATACTTCTAACAGATAAATTTCAGTGATCCTTCAGTTTTGGGCATCCCATGTTGATTCTCAAATCTGAATGATTTTGCTGAATCTCTCTTATTTTTAGGTAACAGTGAAATCCTGAAAGCTGCAAACCCTTCAAACCTGAGGAAAATATTGATTTTCCTGCTTTCAAATAGCCGCTTTCAGTTATACGAATAGACGGTTCTTCCACTACAAAGTGAGAAGTTGAGCTAAATTCCAACAGAAAATAAAAAAACACATTCAGATACATGAAATATCCAATAAGAAGCATTATCCACTATTCAGAAGTGAAAATGAACTTAAGGAAGTGTCTGGCATCCTTCTGTGGTTAGCAAGATTTACCACAGAAACCTTTATATACTTCAGGACACAAGTCCCCCTCAAGGGTCAGCATGTTTTAAATAACTTTTTTTTTACTTCTGCCTCTCACATCTAGAGCAGCTACTGTTGCAAAATGACAAATAAACAAATGAATAATCAATTCTTGTGTCAGTCATTTTGCCCTCCTTCCTGTCAGTTATTCTTCCTAAGCTTTGACTTCTGGATGATCTAGTTTATCTCGACTACTAGCGCTACCACAGCAAGAAAACTGTTCCAACACCTTCATCAGGAGGCCAGGAGCCAGCAGTGAATGGATTCAGTCAAAGGCTGGTACAAGGCAGGGGCGCAGCAAATACATGTTCACACTGGAAAGTTCAGAATACTGTTAACATTTCTCTTTCTAGACCACCTGCAACTGTACGTTATTTCTTATAACTTTTTACTGAATGCACATTGTTTAAGGATTTTTTTTAAACTTCCTTTTTGTTTGGCTAATTAGCTGAACTTTAACCATGCTGAAGCAGCACTCTAACTTGACCCTCAAACGTGGAACTGCAAATGAAAGATTTGTTTTAACTTAAGCTACTGAACTTAAGTTCTATCTGTCTTTGAAGACAGAGCTGAAAACTGAAGTCACCAAGGCTTGGGTTAACCGTTAACTTGTTATATTAATGCCGTCTTTGCAGAATGGTAATAGAATCAACAACAGGAAGGCCTTAATACTGAAGAGAAGCAGGCTATGAACACAATCAGCTTTCTGGTTCTTTCTCTCCAGAAGATGCTTCTAAGCTCCCAAAAAGATGAAGTCATGTTCTCTCACTCATATGTATTGTCAAAGGATATTTACTGTATGACAGGTATATCAAAGAAGAGAGCCGTCTTCATCCCTACAGCCTTCCACCCCATAAAGTGGGTACTAGCTCACAGTTGCTTGGCAGTTTCAGAAGTCTGCTATACCTCAGCCACAAAGCTGCATCCTCAGCTGAAGTATGAAGCCAGTGCCCTCTCCAAACTTTTGAAGTCAAACTAAGGCAGGCTTTTCATTAGGCTGGATATTGTCTGTATCAGGAAGCTAACACATAACCAGGTCATGTGTGCATTTTTGATAGCAATTTCTGTGGTATTTTCCTCAAATATGTCAACTGTGTTTTAAATAAAGGCTGACATCTCAAACCCAGTCAGTCAGGTCGAGTGTGAGTTTCTCCTAAACTTTTAAGAGGTATTCACTTTCACAAGAATAGTATCAGGGTACCTCACTAGAACACCATTACAATATCCCCACTGCAACATGAGAGTTCCAAAACACAAATCCCAAACAGTTTGAAACAGCTGAAATGTGAGACTTCTACCTATACTTCAAAACCTAAAACAAGCTTCAATCTTCTGCAGCAAAGGTTCACAGGAATGAGAGAACACCACATAGGTGTTGCATACCTACCAAATTTACTGTGCTAAAACACTTCCCCACTGTGTCAGGAGCAACTCCAGTTTCTCGGGCCAGAACACAGTCACTTTAGAAAAGGAATTATATGAACACAAAAACTTCACCTCCTTCACCACTGTCTGACAGAAGGTCTACCACAGTAGACATGTATAATTCTCTGTATGACATTGTGTTTGGGGTCCCCTCTTGAAAACAGAACAACAAAAAAAAAAACCCTTCTTCAATCCATTTGCAATTTAAGTAAAACAAGGGAAATAATAACCCAAAGCAAAAAAAATCTAAGCGTGGTTTATATTATAAAAGCTCATCTTACTTTATAGTAAAACCAGCCACCAAAATTATGTTTCCACAACTAGATTACATTATTTTCAGAATGCATGTCACTTCCTTGGTAAACATTACCATGTGTGCTCTTACACACAAAGCATCAACATATCTATATAGAATTCCAAGTATTTGTTACATCAAGGAAAATCATTAAGAAGGAATAAGCATCTTCTACTAGGTTCCTCCTACAAACAGGTATTAAGCAACTTCTCATCAGGACATCTGAAGGTCCATTCAACCCACCACTTGTGAGCAGCTGCCCTTAGAATGACCTTCTTTCCTCATCTCTCCCATTGTTTAAGGAACAGAAGCTCAAAGAGCTTCAGTTGTCCGACCATCAATTAGCTGCAATACTTAGTGCCCAGATGACAAAACACATTTTCAGGTCAAGAGAGTGTTATGGTTGTACAGCTGAATACTCTCCAAACCCAAGTGACCCAGGCCCCACTACTGCCTGCTGTGCTTTTAATACGCTTGCATTTAAAGTGCCAAAATACAAATCAGATAACACAGAGATCAATAGAAAATCAAATTAGAAAAATCACAAGTTCCAGATTTGCATGTATCTTACATAAAAAAAAAGATTTTGACTCAAAAAATCCCCCTCTTAGCATTTAAATAAGCAATTTTATACCAAAACCATATGGAATCTTATTAGCGTCACGGATCCACTGTCAGAGCTAATTTTTTTTTTTTTTAATCTGAGAAACGTAATGGAATATTTATCACAACCAGAGAAACTCTGGTGGTTACAGATGTTCAGAGAAAGTTCACAGCTCAGTGTTCAAACACAAGCATTACACTGGAAAAGCTAAAAGTTTGTAGTCTGTTTGGTTACAACTTTTATAGCCACATTTCTACTTCTGAAATAGGTAGAGCTAAATAAATAACCCTTGTAATATGTTCCAAGACCACACCTGCTTTAAGAAAAATTACACTATACAGCACTAGATATATAAAAGCATTTAAGTTTTTCTAGGATGAATAGGAGGTTAATTTATGCACAAAGGCACTGTGTTATGGCTCCGGATCTATAAAACTGAATTTTCTTTAATAAGCCAAGCAACATTTGACCAGGTGTCTGTTCTTATAGCTATGAACTTATCTTGAAGCACACTGCTAGACCTCAAGTTTATTACAAGAATGTTTCCAGTAACCAGAAGCACATGATAGTGTAATTGCACACCCCGGAATGTAATACCACACTTAAAAAATGGTTATTTTAATGATTACGCTAATGAGTTCTGAACTTCCAACCTATGTGCATACAGTTTCATAATTACACAGCTTGAAATCCTCATCAGCAAATCCAAATCCAAATCATTTTATAATCTTGAATAATGCATGGCACCTCTGCAGTAAGAAATTAAAACAAATTTCATAAAAATGCAAAGCTTCATAATCTGTATTCTAAAAGAAACTGCATTACTGAAATAGTGTTGCTTAGTAAGTACTAATGATTGTGAATTTTTTTTCTTCCTCTTCCCTCTGGTACTCGCAGTTCAGATCCCACTTCAAAAATAAACAGGCTAACTCCTATCAAAATATCCTTTTTACATATATAAAAAGGAGATAGATATATATATGGTGGCTCACAGCATACCCTACTACACAAGAGTGAAATCAGACATCTGTTTCCTAAACAAGCATTGGCTCGAACTGGCATAAAACCTTTTCTTCCTGAAAAGTGTGAAAACATGTTTTTTTTAAATAGGCTGCAGCTCGACTAGCTTGCATACTATTTTTATCAATAGCAAAAACAAAACTCCATCTTGGTTCATCAAAGGGCCACCAAATGTGGTGGCCCTAGAGTTCTTCCATGAGAATGCCCTCCCATACCCAATGCCCTTGTCTTTAAACTACCTGCAGGTTAAGCTCAAACTCAACAGTGGCTTTTAGCAGCATTGGCACTATCCTTCTGAACAACTTCAAGAGCCTGTGAGGCTCAAGATGAGGGGAAAAGCCATCACCACAGTCAATGCAAAAGGATAGATACTCCATTTTCTCTAGGATTTTCTTGTGCCTCGTGTCTCTTCTCCATGTTTCAAGGTGCTGGAAGAGGTAATTTTAAAACATGCTATTTCTAATACTTGCCTGCCTTGAAGACAAATCATGCACAACTAATTATCAGATAGCTAAAGAATACTTATGCAGGGACTCCCTTGATAGAACAGGAGTAACATGGAGGTTTTATTCACAGTAGTGTTTTTCTTTATATCTTCATTGCCCAGAACTAGCTAGGAATATTTAAGTAAACAAATACTGCAAGCAGTAACAATTTCATATCCCAATAACTTTGATTATGGGAAATTACAACTGAAGTCTACTACAAATTATTTATAAGCAAGAAACAGATTACTCTTGAATCTAACAGACAAGAACACTATCGTGCCTTTGGAAGCTATAATCATTCAGAATAAAAGTTAAATCCATTTTAATTTTTTCCAATTTAGGTTTTGAAAGAGTGGCTTACTAGTTATCCTTTTTGTTAATCAAACTTTAAGATTTCCACTGATCTGTATAACTTATTACTGAAACCACAAAATATGTGACAGCAAGGAAGAGTCAGAGACAGCTATCTGCCAATATATACTAACCACAGCCTGGAAGCTATGCTTAGAAAAAAAAACCCCACATTAAAACCAAATCAAAGAAGAATAGCCCTTACATACCTATTTTTGACAAATTTCTGCAATTTTATTTTTTCCCAACTTGAAAATACCAGGCTTTTGATTTACTAATCCCTACTTTACCTCATTAGCACCAAGGAGCTGAACACACGACTCGGCTGCCTCTGGGCAGCAGTTCTCTCAGACGCAGCCTTCAAACTTACGCAGGTGTAACCAAGACTCTGCCAGAAGCATTAAGTATCAAAATGTGAAGTGTGTATCTGCTGCAGCCAGCATAACAGCCAGTGAAAGTACACACATTAGAACAATAACTTGGCTGTGGCGTTAGTCAACTACACGTTGTAAAACATTGTGTTTCAAAGAAACCATAGTCCAGAGCAACAGTCACCATGTTACAGAAAAGAAAGCTGTGGTTCAAAGTATCACAGAATGTGTTAGATTGGAGGGGACCTTTAACGGCCATCCAGTCCACACACCCCCTGCAGTAAGCAGGGACATCTTCACTAGGTCAGGTTGCTCAGAGCCCCATCAAACCTGACCTTGAATATCTTCAGGGATGGAGCCTCCACCACCTCTCTGGGCAACATGTTCCAGTGATCTACCACCCTCATATTGAAGCATTTTTTCCTAATATCCAACCTAAATCTACCCCTTCCTAGTTTAAAACAATCACCCTTCGTCCTATTGCTACATGGCTTTGTGAAGAGTTCTTCCCCAGCTAATGTGGTTAATGGGTTTTTTTGATGCATGCCGCCTTTTGCACACAATATATGAAAGACACTGAGATTCCAAGTTACACTACACCAGTTTGGACTATGCTATGTCCAGCTGCACACTCGCTGTTATGCCCACACTGTGAGAAACAAAGATCATTAAACTTCTCTACAATCACATCTTACATACATATTCAATATTGTGAAAGGATATTTTGGAAAAACAAAACAAACAAAAAAAAAACCAAACCCAGAAACACCCCAAACACACACAAACAAACCCCACAGCACTTCTCCAGCGAAAAGATGACTAATATGCAACAACTTGCAGAACAGCATATGTAAAAAATCCACTGCAACATGTACTTCCATAGGTAAAACCACTCAGCTGTAACCAAGGCTTACATGTCTTGCTTTGATTTTCAGAAACAAACATAATATACTGTTGTACAACAAACTGAAGAAGAAAACCTCCATTCTGCACTCCAGTTACCAGAAACTTACAAAGCCCTACAGAAAAATACTAGAAAGCTCAACTGCACAGAAGTCCAGACTTGGAATTGCATTTCTCTAACTTAAGTATGCATTATTCACAGGGATAATATATTTGAGAGTCAAACCATACAACAGAAAGATCCAGAAAACGTGACATTTTCAGGCTCTGATGGCCCACTGGAATGCAATCTAAACAAATCAGCATCAAGGCCTCTACCACCGATTCACTGGCGAAGTTCTTTAAACAGCAAGGCTCTAACTCCCTGGTAAGAGAAGTTTCCTGAGAAATCCACATCCCTCTGTTTATTCTTCAATATATAATAGCTTGCCTTGTTATTTTGACTGTATTTTACCAGTTTTAAGCCTGTTTGTATATGGAAAATTATTTGCCACCTCATGCTCAACAACCACATCATCACTCCTTACAAAAAAATTACTTTAATTCTGATTTTCTTCTACATTTCATGAGGAATTTGATGGTTGGAGGGAACAGAAACTATTCAAAGGTAGAATTACTTCAATATAGCTTCATTTAAATAAACACTGCACAGAGTGTACCATCACTTTCAGAGCCAGAATAACAACCCTGAAGGTCTACAGAGCTACACCTCGCTCAGAAAGTAACTCCTGCAGGAGTGCTATACCCAGCCAGTGCAGCCAGTGGCTAAACCTGCCGGGACACACGGAAAAGTTCAGAATCCGCTGACAGAAAACACATCTGTCAGGTACTTGCAGAGGCATTTCTTTTGTATGACTGCATTAATCTCAAAGTTTCTAGTATCTGCTTCTGAATCCAAATGTTTTTGTCATTTTGCTGAAACAACTGCCCAAACCAGCCTCACTCCCACAATACCGTCACAGACTAGAACTGTCGCAAACACCCATCTTAAACCTTACTTCAGGGTGTTACTTCGCTTCCCCCATCAAAACAACGCTGTCAGATCTCCGGGTTCTTATCAGGAGCTTTCATGGGCCCAATAACCATTTTGAACAGACAGCAGATGATTGCTTTAACATTTGGATGTTAAAGCGGAACAACGGAATATTGAGAAACTGTGTCTCTTCCAAGAGACACAGTTTCTCAATATTCCGTTTCTGATGGTAGTGAACTGAGAAGAACTCATTGATTTTGGTACTTTTCATTAAATGCTTAGATAAAATATCCAAACTACACTTAATTCATAGCATTTACTCGATATCACCATTAAAAACACTTACATGACAGTTACAATCCCTACCAATCTTGAAACAATGCTACTGTTTCAGGAATTCATTGATGTTTCTTTGTTCCTTCAAAAGCTTTTGTTTCTGTTAAAAAACATAAGCCATCAATGTTTAACAAAGGAGATACCCAAGCACAAACTATTTCTAAGGACATACTGGGAGTTTGCTATTTCAGTATCACTGCAATGCCCATCACAATCACATCCTTCTGGTTGGTGTCCCCCCAAATGGAAGGAAAACCACTACACAACACCACAAGATACACATAACCCCACCACCACTGCATACTCACTGTGACAGCAGACCATAACACCCTCCTTAACAAGGGCTCTGCTGCTGAAAGCACAGCAGAAAGCATGTTTTGTTCATATTTAATCCTATCAAAATAGGAATGTCTGTGTCAGGTAAGATATAAACAAATCTACAGGAAAAGTACAGTTTCTATGTGTTCAGAGAGCCAAACTTGTTCTGATGAAGGTAGCTATTAACCATGTAAAGTTTTCCTATAAACCAGGTGAGTTTTCACTTAATAGCTTCGTTATTATCTGCTTCTTACAGGTGCTTTTGAGTATTTGAGAATAGGAATCCATATAAAATCAGAGGCAAATCTGGACGTGCACACTAGGTTTATGTATTTAAGATACGTGCCAAGCACACACCCAGTGTACACAATGATATGAAGGGAAACACTGTTTGCTACACACAGCACAAATTTTCTCAGAGCACTGTCTTCCTCATGTGAAAAAGTGATTTCAAAGGATAAAGATCTGTAAAGAGCAGCATAAAAAGAGGACTCCATTTATAAGTTCCACACAGTAGTAACAGAATTTAAATAGTATGTTTTTATTCAAATGACAAAATTCAGTTTGTAATTAGATATATCAATCAGAGTAATCAGGACAAAACCACCTCCTAGATAACTCTGTAATATCAGACTATTTTAAAACTACTCTACAATAGCTTTGTCATCCGATTCAGGCCACAGGTTGTTGCTGAGGTAGTGGCAGCAAGAAAGGCTCATGCCATAAACAATTTCCAAAAGCATTTTCACATGACACACATTACCAAGCACATGCAATAGTAATTTAGACCTGGTTTATATGCAAATAGAACAAGTCACCCTCTCCAACATACATAACTGTGCAGCTGAGAGCAACAAACATCATCCACTGTACTAACTGCTGATTACTTTTTGAGTACAAGGGAAAAGCATGAACTTAGTATGTAGAGCTCAAACACACTGCCACTCCTGCTGACATGCATGATGCATCCCCACATCATCATCATCATCTCAGTGTTGGAAACTGACCATTTACTCCATTTTTTTGTTCCCTCTCAATTATTTACTGACCCATGACAGCACTTGCTGCTTACCTCATGAGTAGCTGTCTCTCCTTAACAGTCTATTGTTAAGGGCTGTCAAAAGCTTTTGAAATTCCAATAAATTATATCTGATAGCTTTCTTCAATTCACTGTTTTGTTGCCGCAGTGAAAGAATTTCAATAGAGTAGCAAACACATTTTCCTCTGAAAAAAAACTGTGCTAATTTACTGCTATCCAAGTATGATCTAGAGCATATTAGTCCTTAAAAAAAAGGATCAGCTAGTTTCCTCTGACACAAGATGAGGGCCAAACACACCTTTGGTTGAATGCACTGAGGTTAAGTGTAACACTTACTTTCACACAGAGTGACTGATTTCATAGGAGACCAGCCAATACTCTCTGTGTGGAATAGCACTGCCAAAGGCTCAAAGGCTAACAGGCCACAACACAACTATTGTGAATATTTCAGCATCAGCCTTTTTATAGGATTGATTGTTAGTTATCAGATCATACCAAACCTCCTAAGGAGTTAGAACAGACAGGTCCATACAAATGCTGTGTCGGGCTTATGTCACAATTCCACACCCAAATGAACAAATTTTTTGACCTCCCAACCAACAGTCCCCATACACAATTCTCCCTAGCTGGATCAAAATGCTCATTTGTCACTGAAGCTACTGCTGCTACTGAGGAAGTCCTGACCACGAACACTTTGAAAGAAGGCTGCAGTGATGCATCACATGCAACTGAGACATCACAGGAAGAGAAATCAAGAAGTTTTCTTTGTGCATTCTCGGAACCACAGAAGATGCTTAAAGCTACATCTATGTGTGAATTAAAAACATACTCAAACAGTGACACTCAAAGCATAGCAAAAGCTTTGCAAGAGACCAAAAACTGGACAGTGTATATACTATCTGCAAACTACTGCTCATATTTGCATAAGTGTTCCTGTATCAGTACTTCAAATAGAGGAAATCCTTCTGGACAGGTTCATTTCCCATAACTGATTAACATTTCCCTTTGATGCAATATTTCATTCTATGACATCTTATGCTTATGTTCTTATCCTTACATACAGCTCTGTCAATCCTCAGAACCCAGTCTTTAGCCTCCAAACACTACTGGAAAAGCAGCCTCTGGGTGTTTGAAGTACACTTCGAGTAAATACGGAAGTTTGATAAAGAACATATACTAAACAGAGCTCCACTGTTTTTAAGAGTTCCCACACAGGCCAACAAAATGACACTGAAGTACATCTTCACAAATTTTATAAGAAAACCAGCATCCCATTAATCACAAGAAAAATGCTGCACTTCATGGGAAATCACTGAACAATCAACTAGTGTTTCTGTTTGCAGTACACAATTTTTAAGTCACCATGCCTATGGCACTGTAAATAGACAAAGATATATATGTCTGAAAGTACAGGCATATCCCTTATTTGGCTCTTCAGTTTTGAGTCATTAGATATTTTTTCCTCTGATTTTATGAAGGGAACAAAAAAAAAAAAAAAATGTACTCATCCTCCTCCACACTGAAGTCATCAATTAGTTTCCCAAAACTAAATTTTCTTGATAACTCAAAAAAACCAAAAAATTAACAGGAGGCACTTTTTTCCAGGTACTACTTCTCTACCCAGAAAGGAAATCTATCTTATTTGTATTGAAAGTTAAGTGACTCACAGCTTTTTAAATTAATAACTGCTTAGACATTCGGCAGCAAATCGCAGGAACTCCTGCTGAAATTTAACAGAGTTGAGGCAGCTGCTCTTGTCACTGCAGGATTTGTCTATTCTGTCACATACATTCAGCCATGACATTTGAATGATTCTCAAAAACTTAGTTTTAAGCAAAGGAAGAGCTTATAAAAGACATTTTAAGTGGTTTAAAAAAGATGTCTTGCAAAACTCTCATTCCTGCACCACTATTTTCATACAGCAAAAAAAGGGAGACACAGAACTGCTTGAAAAGGTTAACTCCTAAATCAATGGCTAGATTCCTCTTCGTGGCTTTGACCATCCTTTATTTCTTTGGTTTTTTCCCTCCCCTCCACTTTTACTCCAGAAACAGAGTGCTGAAGCACCTATGGGCAGGTGTGTTTAATTTAAGAATATTTAACACCCAACTTCCCCTGCCAGATGGCCAAGAAATGAGAAAGTAGCATCAATTATTTGAAAAGACACAGCAAAACACAAATGTAATATTTTTGTTCAAGCTCTACCTTATCTTTGTCTTCCACAACATCTGCCAGCACATCATCTGGGTCCAGGATTCCTCCATCTGTATACTCCAGGTGGTGAATATTTACCCAAGAAGTTGGATCCTGTAAGACAGACACAAGACTTCTTAACCTAAACTTGCAGAGTTTTAGAGCTATTGGACAAAGAGGCTTTGTAGCCCATCTGCTTCCCACTCATTTCCCTCTTTAATGATGAGGTAAAAGCTTGGATCAATTACCTGTAATAGAAAAAGAGAATGAAAACTACCAGCACATAACTGTAGATACTACCTATAGAACACTACACAAAATATCTTTAAAATGTATATTATCATTGCCCAGTCATTCTTTACTTAAGTTTAATAGTTAATTAAAAAATTAAGGTTAAACTTTTTTCTTTTCACAGCAGTTTACAATTGAAAGCTTTGGGTTACCAACAGCACACACAGGTAAAGATAAATACATATATTTATATATATGCATGAACATGAACCATTCCTGACAGTTTCAGGGTGAGTGGTATATGCATACATTTATATATTTTAAAAGGCACTCTTTTCCCCCCCCTTTGAAAAGGAAGGTCAGGCTATTGTAGAAAATAAAAACAAAAAACCTAGCATGTGGCAGCTCACTGAATCATAGCAACAAGTACTCTATGGTATCAGCACTGATAAATATTGAACTGGCACCATCTTCTACCACACTGAAGAAAGGAAACATGCTTAATTAGGATTACAACACGTATCTGAGTTCTCTATTAAACATTATGGAGACTGATAAGGGTCAAGAAACAGGCACGCACACACACACATGCTTTGAGAAAGGTTTTTAAATAGACAAAAAGCAGAGCACTGCTGATATTCAATAGACAATCCAATGGTTCCATATTTCCAGTCCCAAATCTAACCGAATCAGAGTTCTCACAAGCCAAGTATATATATTTTAGTAAATATAATACAAGCCAAGTAAATATATTCTCCATGTAATGAAATCCCCAAGAACTAGGGATATTCCAGTCCATATCTATTTATGGGCATTCTGCAATTTTGGCCATCAAATGATTCAGCCAGCAAATAAATCAGGAAAATTCTATCATGTATACAGATGTAGATCAATTAGATTGATCCTACAAACATGTAGATCAACCGGATTGAAGTCCTACGAGGAGCAGCTAATGGAGCTGGGGATTTTTTAGTCTTGAGAAAAGGAGGCTCAGGGGAGACCTTATTGCTCTCTACAAACACCTGCAAGGCGGGTGTGGAGAGGAAGGGGTTGGTCTCTTCTCTCGGATGACAAGCAGTAGCACGTGAGGAAACAGTTTCAAATTGCACCAGGGGAGATTTAGGTTAGATACCAGAAAAAATTTCTTTACCGAGAGTGTTATTAAGCATTGGCACAGGCTGCCCAGGGAAGCAGTGGTCACCATCCCTGCAAGTATTCAAGAGGCAGGTAGATGCTGTGCTCAAGGACATAATCTAGAGGTGGACTGGGCAGGGTTAGGCCGTGGTTGGACTCGATGAGCTTAATGGTCTCTTCAAACCCAAGTGACTATGATCGGCTCTTTTTTACTGTATCAACATGCAGCAGTCAAAAAACAAACTAAAAATCTTCACAATAACCCTAGCATTACTAACAGGTCACAGCTCAACATGCCACACTCAACTTCGCTGGTGAACTCTACACAAAACATTTCTCCTATTCCAACACATCCAGCTTCCACAGTTCAGTTTCAGGTCTTCCACTGGCACATACAGGTTCGGGCTGGGATAGAGTTAGTTTGTTTTATAGTAGCATGCAGGGCACTGTCTTTTGGGTTTGCAACCAGAACAGTACTGATAACACAGGGATGTTTTACCTGTTACTGAACAGTGCTCACACAGCATCAAAGCCCTCCCTGTTTCTCACACTGCCCCTCCAGCGAGGGGACTGGGGGTGCATAAGAAGCCAGGAGGGGACTCAGTTGGGGTGGCTGCGACTGACAGGTCACTGGGATGCCACATAACACTGTGCTCAGCAATTAAAACTGGGGGAGGAGGCAGGCACGCAGTGTTGTGTGCACAGACTTTACCTATTAAACTGTCTTCATCTCAGCCACCTGAGTTCTCCCACGGGTCCCCTTACAACTCTCCTCCCTAGCCCAACGGGCAAGTAGTGAGCAAGCCGCTGTGTGGGGCTTAGCTGCCTTAGTTTAACCACTGCCTTTGTGCTTCCCCTGCACTTGCTTGAGGGTTAAGTGTATCTAAGGTACAGTATGGCTGAATGGCAACCACTCAATTAAGCACATAAAAGTATCTTTACTTCTAACATGTCTATTTAATCTGTAATTTACCTCTAACTACAGATACTTCATTCCACACTGAAACCACCCATTTGTGAAACAGCAAATGTTGTTCAAAACTTAAGAAGATCCATTAACATGCTTTTGTCTCTGCAAAGTTATGAAGTGTAGCAACTAATAGAGCTCAAAGCTCTATTTTATTAAGCATTTTTACCATAACCACAAAATTCCAGGATGAAAAGGCACAGAGGAAATGTACCTCTGTGCAACAAGCAAGCTTGTTAGCTTGGATCAAACAATTCGGCTAATGCAGAAACCTTGTGAAAGCACGCCACTTGACCCTACCAACAGACTTACAAAATATGATTCTCTCAAATGGGAATGCATCAGTAGCTACAGACATTCCTCCTGAAGCATTTAACTAACGCAACCCCAAAAGGTTTTCATAGTTAGTAACACTTAAATAGCATCGTTGAATGCTACTCCTCTTAAATAGACAAACTGCAGCTAGCGTTTTTGTCTGAAGATACATTAAAACCTGTTAGACATACTATGTTGTTCAAGTGCCCTGTAGACAGAATAAAGCTGATGTGGAGAAAAAACCAACAACAGCAACAAAAAAAAAAAACAAAAACAAACAAAAAGCCCCACCAAAAACTCAAACAGCAGACTGGAACATGTCTTTATCAAAGTTTGCTTTTACTTTGTGATTCAGTAGCTGTATCAGCCCAGATGTGTCAATAAACAATGACAATTGAGTGGAAAAGCTCTACTGTCCCAACTGAATGCATGCAGCAAGTTGGAAGGAAGCAAACTCAAGACACACAGACATCCTAAACTACAATAAGCTTGGGAATTCCTAACCTTCCTTTCACTTTGGGCCACAACAAATACAGACATGCAACAGGTTTGTTAGTAGCCATTATCAAGAGAAAGTAGTCTCTAAACGAGTCTGAAAGATTAGATGACAAAATTCCTGACCAATCTTTTGGATCAAGTGCATACAATGTTAGATTCCTTAAAACAAAGGAATGACCATTCACATTTCAATACAAGAACTAAAGCAGAACAGGATTCATTCACATAGTTTCCTTAGCAGAAAAATACTTCTTAAGAGTGTAGGTGCTGCTCCCATAGAGTGTGACTCAGGTATATGCAGCATGAAGCCACTGTGACCATCTGATTTCACAGACTCCCCTATTAATATAATCACCAGAGACTACAGCGAGACCAACACTTGCTGTTTCAGAAATACACAAGTGAACTGGCTTCTATTAACTTAACCAACACTTCACCCGTGAAAGTTAAAACACATCTTGGAGGGGGGGTTGGAGGGGGCAGGGGGAGCAGGGGATATGCTTTTTATAGACTTGTTTGATGAAGCAAATAGTAACTGCTTCTAGATAGTCTAGGTGGAAGAAATTCCCTTTGCAGTGTCACAGAAGTAACAACAGTTCATCTGACCAGCTAAATCACTCACCCATTACAGCGAGATTTCAAAGTCAGAGAACATTTTCTCATCACTGGATAAACCAAACACTGCCATGCACGGGATGCAAAGCCCCTACATAAAATGCTATCATCCACACAGCAATTTCTTCTGTGCTTCTTTACTCCCACCAAGAGTCCACACAGCTTCAGTAAATAAACCACATATATTCTGTCTGGTTTCATGAAGTGAGTTAGCTATTAGGCATCAGCAGAGGCAAAAACTGAGTATCTTAATTCTTACATAGCATTTCATCTGTGTAATGAGTAGGGTATGGACCATAACAGGAGGAAAACCGAATGTGCATATACATGCACACAAATACTTGTTTTACACATTACTCACAGCTCAAAAGGAGTAGAATAGGTCTGTAAAAATAACTGATAATCATCATTGAAAAAGTCAGAACTTTCCTGGGAAAGGGATGGTCTTACTTCAAGTTTCCCATATTTTAGTAATATACAACTGCAATGTGTATCAAGAACACTTCAGGTTGCCATATAGTCTAAAAGTGCTAGGCAGGAGATTGCCTTTCCAAAGTAAAAGGGTAACTTTATGAAGTATATAACTGGAGATCATGCAAAAAAGACAGCTATTCTGTTTCTACAATATTTTCTGAAAGGAAAAAGTCAGAAGCCAGTAACAGAGGTGAAAGGCAATGTTACACATGTAAAAGGCTGATCCCAGATTGCATATGTTTGCTTCAATGAAACAATTCTTCCCTGTTGAAAATGCTGGATTTTTAAAGTTTATAAACAGTACACTCTAAGATTACACTTATCCCATTTTTGCTAAGGGAAGAAATTTATTAAGGACATATTTACTGAGAAAGCACTCACTGAGAGAGCTACCAAATATAAAGCAAAAAAGCACTACATTCTAAAACGTTAGAATACCTATTTTTTTAACCGAAAGGTTCCAGCTTGAGACTAAAGTCTTCTAACGAGTGTCCTCTTCTTAACCATCATCACTGGAAGTTCACATTCAAGAGGAAAGAATTAGTTTTGAAAAACAAAAGAATGAATCTCTTAAAATAAAACACAAACGGCAGCTTAGAATGCACTGGGCAACATTCAAGTGCAGTTACTATCTAACTGTGCTCACAGATGCTCTCCAGTTAGCAGGGTCGTTTAGGAGCAAACACTTCTCTGGGCTTTATTCATAATGGTTCCAAATATCCAAACAGTACCAGCAGGAAGTTCTCCTATGCTACTGCATACAACCCTTATGTGGACATTTAGCTGAGACATATAACAGAAACATCTAAGTATGTTTTTAGAAGTACAAGCGAGTTACCTGGTCTATCGCATACCCGCTTCCGAAATGAATATTGAACAGTTACTCTAATGTGCATTTTACCTTAGGGCTGCAAGTCATGTTTGTGTTTAGCATCAAGCCACTTAAAAGCTGTTTATCATCATTTCCTTTATGTGTGGAAGAACACTTTAGGAATTACTATGCAAATATTTACCACATGTTAAATTAAAGCCAGGTCACATGAATGCACAAGTGATGTAGGCAGAGAAGTGACATAAATTTAAAAAGTGGGTTTGACATTCATGTTGTCAAAGAATCTTAACTGTTGTCATCTACTACAACATCTTCAGTATTCAAATGGTCTAAAGTAGGTGCAAAAATTCTTCTCTGCATTTATTTTCACTCAAACATCCATTTAAGTGAAAGACAAATGGGTCTGCAACCCAAAGACTCTCCCATTTGTTGTCAGCTTTTTGTAGATAGATACATACACATTTTTAACATATCAGAATCTTGGAGCANAAGTAGGAAAGTGATCATCTACTTTCCTGAAAACTAAATTAACATACATTTAAATGTTGCAGTCCATATAGCTCATTAACAGTCTGAAATATGCAAGAGAATCCTAATAAGTGTAAATACATTTCAGCTGGCCTATCAGTTAATGATTTCACAATTAATTATTGTTTAGTGCTGTTCTGTTCTGCAAAATGCATAAAGTTAATTGCAATCCCTGACCTGGCATTTTTAATTTAAATATAATAAACATAGGATGCACCAAAAAATTCGGAAGTAGGAATGACTTGGTAAGTTTAAGACATCCACAATCACAACATATTCCCTGACAAAGCAGGTATTTTAGGTTAGGGCCAGTAAGATGTATATTCTACTATTTAATTGTCTTTAGACTGTATTTTGCAATGTGATCTATTACTTCCCACTATAGAAGAAATACTCAACAATTTCTATAAGCATTCTAGGGGTACATGATGTATCGTTAGCCACAGCAAACAGTACCAAATATTAGCTACTCTCAAACCACAACTTGTAGAGCAGAGAACAAAAAGGGAGTTGGAGAGCAACAGATGGAAGAGATTGGTCACAGCCACAAACTTGGTCTCTAAATCCTTCTCAAAATTCATCACCACATTAGAACAGCCCCTAACACTTTGTTTACCATAACCACCTCCAAACAAGCCTGAAGTGGTACTTTAGTCACACTGCTCTTCAACTGCCAGCAACTGAGCTGCCATTCTCAGTAAAGGTAGGGCTCTGTTTTATGGGAACAGAGTATTGAGTTCCCAAAATCAACAGCTGATCAGGAAGCAAATATTTGCATACTGCATATGGCCACTGCTGGTTGTTAAGTATTCCTCAGTCACAGCAGAGGGATTTTTCAGGATTTATCTAGAGATGAATGGTTAAATCTCAGTGACAACACAAGGTAAATGCACTTGAACGTCCTTCTAAAACCTATGAGAAATGCTAATAAAAATGTATATCACACCCCCTCCTGCTATCAGGCAGAGGACTGCACTCGTATGTGTAAAGACTAATCAGGAGGATGAGAATGGCATCATTTCTGTAACAATATTGTGTGCTGCAGAGATAACACTTTCATGAAATAAAACCAGACACATGAAGCTTCTGCAAAAGTCTAAACTGAACAATTTTCTGTACAAGAGATGAAGTCCGTCTCAGACATGAACTGAATTCAGCAGATCCTAGCACTGACCAGATCCAGCAAGACTCAATATATGAAGGTCAACTCTGTACTAGACAACATTCTTTTCACAAATTGCCAAAAACAGGAAAGAAAAGCAACATTAACACGTTTCACACGTTAACATTAACAATGTTTCACACATCAGAAAGCTTCCAGAGTTTAGTCTTTGTTACAGTGCAACAGGATAAAGTTACAAACTCACACTTCCAGATCTTACTGATAAAATAAAGTCTTACTTGGTGTTAATTACACTGTCCTTACAGTATTATGTAGTTCAACTGTAGCTCTATACATCGCCTGAATGAATTTAAACAAGACATTTCTAATCCTTTCTAGCTAGAAATTCAAAAGCAGAAGAAACCTCTGAGAAACCTTCAAGATAATACAAAGAACAGAAACATGTTACGGCACAGTGAAATAGTATTTATAAAATAGATTGCTTGTGTATTCAACAGATTGCTTGTGTATTCTCCATCAAAACTCTGAATCTGCTTGCATCGGAAGTGAAAATGCTTTAAGAGGCTAGAGGGAAGGTAAAATTCTTTATGTCCTTCTACCAGCTGAAATGACATACTTTCTCTCAGGTCAGTAACATTTAAGAAAAATATCTGTATCGATTGAGCTTAAAAACAGAAAAAGCAGAGTTGAAGGCCTCTAGAATGTAGCCTGCTCAGAAGAAAAACACTTTTAAGCATCCAGCAATAGAAGTATGGAAAACAGAGGAATAGATAGTAGAAATAGTCCTACAAAGATGACTGTAAAGGGGCTTCCTAACCTGCCTTCCAGATAAAGCAAAGTACTATAAAAATAAAGTCACATAAGACAGAATCTTAAAAGCAGAACGCTGCTTTAATCGAGAGGTGATGGCTACAGGAAGAAAGAAGTTACTTCCAAGCAGTCAAGCTTCTAAGTACATACCAGACAAAGTTCTACACTTCTAACAGTAAATTTAGCAGGGCTGACTAATAAGCTTTCAACCACACTACCAAAACACATTTCATCTCCCTTTCCATGGTATATCCAAATACCATGAGCATTTTCATTACAACTAATGCAGTTACAGGCATGTAACCCTGAGCTGTTCTTTACCATAAGCCATAAAGAGAAACAACCAAGAAATTTAAAAACCACGAACAAAAAAACCCACCATAATACTGGCAGTGACATAATTTTGAACAGTGTTTGCATCTTTCATGTGCCAATGAAAAAACTCACCTCATGACTGCAACGCTCGTAACTGAGAGCTGCCTCTCACATTTCCCTTTCTGCAAGAAAAGGTCCAACTGAACAAACTACTCCAGTGAATGCTTTTGAAATTATAGGCTGCATCACATGTCTGCTAAACATTTAAAGTAAATAGCTGAAGTAATCAGAGATCTTACAGATTTCTTCAGCCCAGGATAGGACACCACTGCCTGCTACATTACAGGCCTCCTAAAATGATTTTTCACCTAATAGTGACTTAAGCAATCTTAGATCTCAAGATCTAAGAAAAAAAAAACCTCAAGAAAATTAAAAAATACCAGATTACGACATTGCTATTAAGCATGGTAGCATCCTACCACATCAGCAGCCAACTCCTATCTAAATTTTCTCCTTAGAAAGCTTCCCTTACTAATTCATTGTACTGAACTGCTGCCAAGTTCAAGTTAAGACTCTCAAAAAAAAAAAAAAAAGCCTGTAGGTAGCTGAATGCATGAGGAACATTTAAGAAATAAAGTAACTGAAGAATCTTTGTATTAGTAGCTTTAAGGAGCAAAGATTTTTCCAAAACAATAGTCTGTCCTGTTTTGAAAATCTCATTTTTCAGTACAGTAGAGGAACTATTCCATGTCAACAAGCAAGTTGAACTAAAAACCAAAAATCTCATTTTGATGTATAGACATTGAATTTGTTTGGTTTCACTCAATTTGTCTTTCAAGACTAGTTGTGAAAAACCAGGTAGGTTTTGGTTTGTTTGTTTGTTTTTTTAAATGATCACTGAATGCAGTACGGAGCCAAATGGTATAACTACAAAGTAACACTTTCAATACCTAATTTTAAAAGTTTCTGTCTTTGAAGCTGCTAAAAACTTGATGCCAAAACCCGGAGTCTTATCACATCAGGCTAGTACAGAAACAGATTCATCTTTGTCACTGAGGTTGGTTTTATCCCCACACATCTGCAGTTTTTGTGAAGTCTGCTCACACCATTTGCCTTACTGGCTGCTCTTAAGGATCCGAGGGGAAAGAGCAAAACAAACAACAAAGACAACCAAACAATTCATGCATAAGGCCTGCAGAATACCAGAGGCTTGTGACAGAAAAAATGTTACCCATCTAGGAAAGGGCAGAAAAATCTTCCCTTGTTCTTCTTTGAAGTCAAGGAGACTAGAGAGTACAGGCAGACACAGATGACAAACGGCAAGCAGTTCCTTTTTAGTCTTTGGAATGAGACTAGCAGAGAAAAAGCACAGCTCACTATCAACTTTATATTTAANGGGGGGGGGGGCGGAAATCACTGGTCAATCCCTAGTCACTAGAGGACCTAGAATATTTCTTGAACTTTAATTTCTCCAAGTGTAATTATGTGAAGATGGCTAAAATACTAGGTACTACTATGACTATGGGTCAAAAATGCAACAGCATGAGTGAGTGAGAAAGGACTGACAACCACTTCCTTCTATCTCTACCTATTCTCTCCATCCAAGAATCCACCAAGCTTCAATTCAGATTAAATTTATCATTTTCACATCCTTTTTCCTCTTCTTTCCTTTTCTGAGTCATTTTCATCTGCTAGTAACATGTTCTGTTTATTTTTAAACACAGTTTGCAACAGGCACCTCCTTATAGCAAGACAGGTTTAGACATCGGAGAGCTTCCCTCTTGAGCGGCTTCTCAAGGTGAGGATGCTTACTACAAGCAACCTGGCATATGGGTTACGTACACATCACCTCAGTTTCAATTTTTAAAAACATTCTAGTTCTTATTTTAAGATAATGAACATACTCTGAGCTCCTGGAAGACAGACAACAGAACACAAACACACAGAAAGTTCTTCAGGCAGGTTAGAAAACATGGCAAAGGGAACACAATCAAGAGGCTTCCTCTACCCAAGTCACTCAACATCTCCATACTGCAGACCACATAGGGACAAGTGGCCTCTTCACTGTTAGCAAAGAGAGACTGCTATTTCTTGTTCTTTGGCCACATTTAAATGATTATGCTTTGAGAAATTAATAGCACTATGTACTAAGAAAGTTTTTCATTTTCACAATGCACACATTGTAGTTATTCACCTTGCCTGGTGAGCCCACTACCACTAGAAACAAGAGAGATGTCTATCCTGGTAACTGAATATGCATGGATTAAAAAAACCCCACATGCACACACACCACAATCTCTGACATTAGGTCTGAGGAAGAAAACAGAAAAAACTGCGGATATCCCTAGCACGGCATTACCAGGAGTCCAGTAGCCACAGCACAGACACATAAATCAAAGATGACCCAAAACACCTTAGGTTACACTCAAACTTTGACTTAATTTGTAGCATTCTGATTTTATACTGAATCAGAATAAGAGCCACTCTCTGAACATGTCCCACTTTCTTAGTATTACCTCAATATGATGTCGAGAATGTAAATACATCAACAGAGGGATCACAGAGCTCACCTTTACACTGCACTCCAACAGCCATCATTTAACAAGAACTGTGCAAGTCCAAAGATGGCTGGAGACACCCCTTTAGACAGAGGTGCACATCCAGCGTTGTAGCGACTGCAAGGAACTCCCCTTGAAGCCTCAGTTGAAACCAGATTGCCCTGTATGACAGGCTCTGAACCCAAGATACCTACAGCAATGCAAGAAAAGAAGTCTACAACTGATCTTCAGTTACAAGCCAAAGCTATCCTTGAGCTCATGAGGCACATCAGACTAGACTGTTAACATGGTGTAGAAACACAAGACTCACCTCTGCGTAAGTCAACACAACAGCTTCAGAACAAAACATCTTTGAGTAAAACCACATTTTAGGCTTTAATTTTCATACCCCACACTCTCCATGTCATATATTAACTACAATTTTCCGAGTAACATTGTTATGCTAATAAGAAAACTGCTACAGGCACCTAGCAAATAATTAACTCCCATGAAGTCTGGCTTTTTGTCTGACATCTGAAGGTAGCACTGAAGGTTGCTAAGTCAGGATTTCTTAAAATCCAGCTTCAAGTGAGCACACAAAACTATGAAGCTACTCCTTCAAATTGCCTCTCATGCAGAAATGAGGGGGTGGGGTCTTCAGAAAATAAGGCACATGGACAAGACTACTGTACTTCAAAGGCAAAGTCAGGTTACATGAGTGAACAACACTTATTTTGCCAACTAAATTTGAAGATACCTTGCATTGCAATCATTCAATATGGCTACAGATAACAAAAACAGGCTGGCTATAAACTCACACAACTCTCCGTAACAAATTCAATACTGAAGATCTTAAACAGAAAGTGGTAAGCCACTCAGCATCTACAACAAGAGCAGCCACACTTCAGTCCTGCATATACAAGCTAAGACTGTTATTTACACTCTTTTGGCCTTCCTTTGATCAAGTGATTAATGCATTAGCAGCTGACACAGGAGTGCTTACTAGAGACAGATGGGAGTTTAAACGTGTGACTGAGTAACAGCAGACTCCAGACTCCCACAAACAGAATACAATAAATGCCTGTGAGACAATGCAGAACAGGTATGCTGAAATCCCAGAAAACCTTATAACATGAGCCAAGCTTTAGACAAAGCTCAAGTAAGAAAAGACAGTAACAAATTACAGAAGTATACCCCTAAATCCACAGAGAAAGCCACTATGTGTAGGGTTGCTTTAAGAAAAACCTCTCTCCCTCAATCGTAGGGAAGTTTTTCACTTACTTCACAGACAACTCTAGGGCTTTTCTGTTGCAGTGCCATCCTGTTTCCTGCCTGGAGCAGCCACAGAGCAGAGGCTTGGGAGGAATTTTGCCAGGAGGCTAGCAGACTGTTGGTGTGCCCAGTCAGACCCCAGACCACCACTGCCTTCACATATTTCTGAGGCCGGTGCATTGCAGCAACAGCACCAGTACCCACCACTGCCACTTCCCTATAGACCCCAAAGGGCTCTCTCCTACACACTCTGTCAACCTACTAGCAGTTCAGAGTTCACTGCTGTCTTCAGAGACGTGTTCAGCATGGATCTGTGGTCTTTTTCCTATACACAAGGCAGAATATACATGACCTTTCACAGTCCACTTGGTCTCTGTGCTACAAAATAGAGCCATTAGGGACAACTGTAGGCCCCAGTGCCAGAAAGATGCTGAGACAGACATGGTAACTTTAAATACCCAAAGCATTAGAAATATTTGAAGATTTGAGTCTTTTGAGGTAGAAAATAAAAAAAAAGGGGGTGGTGGAAAGTCATCTATCAACTAGGAATAACGAGTGGAGGGAGGGCAAACAAACGATTTAAAATCATACAGGTGTTGGAGCAACATCTGTGCTAGACTGAAGCTGTTACGTGCCACTTTGTTCTCACATGAAAGGTAAGTTAACCAGCTTCCCTCCTCCCTTTTCAGTTGCAAAAATGACCCGGTCAGGAATGTTCTGAAGGCACAACTAACAGGCAAGCACTGCCTAATTCCATAAAGATTCTTCAGCTTCGTGGTTCTGACTATTATTTGGAAAAAAATGAGCAAGAAGCTTAAAAAGTAACAAAAATATTTACCAGCATATTACACATTTGTAATTATTAAATAATCTCTCCTATATTTTGTGTTATGTAAATAACACTATTGTACTGTGATAATATAAATCTTAAGCTTTAGTACTTGACTTCCAAAACACTGCAGGTAGTCAGCCTGAACAAGTTCTAATCATACTGGCAGAGCCAAGTGATGGAACTAGATGAAACCCAACTAAAGACAATGCTCTCACTCCTGAGATCGACCTCCACCTTCACCTGACTGAAAACACAGAACATGCCAGAATTAACACACCATCAAAACTTTATGCCATATGCCTAACCACATCTCATTAGGTGGATTTTGACCAGAAGACAAAGTAGAGATTAGGTTACTCACTCCCTCACTGAAATTCAATACCACTGTTGTGCAGAGGAGTTGCCCACTTCCAAGTGCAAAAAGAATACCGCCAAGTATCCAGGAAAAGAGAGTCACAAGAGTTTGGAAAGAACAAATTCAGATATTTAAAGGAAAGAAGGTGGTGGCAAGCCAGAATGAAAGTCACACGTTCCACTCACTGGTTTCTGGTAACTATCTCCAACATTCTGACCAGAAATCTCTTTCTAGAGCTTGCAGAAGGGGCACACAGAAACCTTCCATACACAATTTTAAAGCTGTTGGTACTACCACACAAGAAACTCAAATGAAAGTAACAGCTGGTAAGCTAACTTGATTAAATGCTATATTTGCACATATTTTGCAACAGTCCTGAGATGTCATTACAGCCTTCCTTTTCATTTACACTTTGATGCCATCCATCACTCACACAGATGAGTCCAATTTACTTTTCAGTCAGCTACCTCATTCATTCTCTCTGAACTCCACAAATTCTGCCATGCTCAAGCACCTACACTGGAAATGCCTACAGCATGCAGGACATAGCACAGCCGTTATTCACAAGAACGCTGGAGGTTAACCAGGCTATAGGAATGCTTTATCACAACGCTGTCAATAGGACTTCCAGTGTAACGTTACCGTCTCATTAACAGAGGTGATTATATCTCAGTTTCCCGACTCACAAACACCAGCAGAGAGCAGACCCTGAAGGCTTTTCAGCAAAGTAATTGGATCTACTTTCACTAAATTTTATCGCTATGAGAAGTGCCTGAAACAGGAAACCAGCACATGCAACCAAGCAGATGATTCTCTTTTTTTAAATGGCAACTAAGTAAGGAAACAGCCATTGTCAGTTAATAGAAAAAAA
>VXBZ01000171.1:105337-118684 GCA_013399135.1 Heliornis fulica | reverse complement strand
CATGTTGAGTCTCTCATCCACCAGCACTCCCAAGTCCTTCTCCTCAGGGCTGCTCTGGAGCCACTCTCCACCCAGTCTGTAGTTGTGCCTGGGATTGCCCCGACCCAGATGCAGGACCTTGCACTTGGCCTGGTTGAACCTCAGGAGGTTGGCACGGGCCCACCTCTCCAGCCTGTCAAGGTCCCTCTGGATGGCATCCCTCCCCTCCAGCGTGTCGACAGCACCACACAGTTTGGTGTCGTCGGCGAACTTGCTGAGGGTGCACTCCACCCACTGTCCATGTCACTGACAAAGATGTTGAATAGGGCCAGGCCCAACACGGACCGCTGAGGGACACCACTCGTGACCGGTCTCCACTTGGACATTGAGCCGTTGACCACCACTCTCTGAGTGCGGCCATTCAGCCAGGTCCTTATCCACCGAGTGGCCCATCCGTCCAACCCATCCTCTCTAGTTTAGAGAGGAGAATGTCATGTGGGACAGTGTCAAAGGCTATTGAACTACAGTATTAAACTGTTTGATCACTAAACTGTAGCCTGTATCTTTGAGTATTAACTCACATTTATCTAAATCCATCACATAAAACAATATAAGCCCCACTCGTAGTTGAAAAACTTCATCTAGGTTTTTTCTTCCCTATTAAGAGAAACTCCTTCCCATTAAAACATTCCCCACCCCAGACTGCAGAAAAACCATTTCACTACAAAAAACAGTAGTATGAAGCTTACCATGTAAAAGATGTTTCGAACCAGAAATGACATTTTGCAGAATGTTAATAGTCCACTACAACCTATTTCACAACTACTGTTTGCCACATTGTATATGAATAAGACCTACACTGTCATCAAATCTGCTATGAACACTGACATCCTGGTTCCTCTGTACCATCAAGTTGGGTTTTTTTCCTCTAAAATCCTATTGATAAGCCAAACAGTTAATCTCTAGACACACAATGCATAAAAGGGATCATTTCAAACCAGAAAAATGGAAGACACTTATAATCACCACAGCATTCACATGTGAATGACAGCTAAACATAAAGACACATCAAGCATTCAGCCATCTGGAAAGAAGCTGGTATTTTTTTCATATTGTCTATTCTCAAACCTTTAAGGCACGAGTCAGAGGTTGACCAAGACTTCCATTTAGCAAGATGCTCATTTCATATCTACAGCCATTAATGAACTGCAGTATGAACAATAAGCCAGACTTCTCCACTCTCGTTGAATTCAAAAGATGGTTGTGTCATACCAAGACAAACAATGTCTGTATACTGCCAGATGTATGTTAGATTCAAAACATCTGAAGTTACCAAACAAGACCTACCTAGTGTTGTCCCAGTGAATATGGATTATTTAATAAAATTATGGTACCAATGCATATGTATTTTTCCCTTCCAGATGAAGGCTATGACAGCAACATACTTAAATGCAAAACTCACACTATTTAAAAACCACAACCAAAGTAGACATTCAGCCTTAAATGGCAGCAAACATTGCTGAAGTAATAACAACCAAACAAGAAACTCCATGTTGCAAGTACAGCTCACAGAGACCTGGGACAAGAAAGATGACAGACTTCACTGCATTATTACATGAAAGGTCTAATAAGAAAAAGCATACTGCGTGTACAAAAGCAAACCATCTACCTTTTTCAGTTTCTGACTTGCTCCAATTACTCCCCCACAACACACAAAATCGAATTTAAAAGGAAGACAGCCTAAACCAACATTTTCCCAGACTCAAGGATTAAAGGGTCAACACTGGCACACTTCCATCTGATCCATCTTACTTCAAGTGGAAGCATGTGAAAAGGATAAGAATTCAGAGCAATTTTGTTCTGTTGACAGTTTAAAAAAATAAGTGGATTGAATACAACCATAATCATGAGTGGAAAAAAACCTGCAGAAATAATATATTTTAAATGCACAGGCCATGAGTGTTCTTTGAAGCATTTTGAGTTGAGTATTTCAAGCAAAAATTAATTCTTAATTTTGCTATTTCTGAAGCCCACTGGAGTGGTTTCTATGAGGGTTTTTCAAGGAAAGTCAGTATCTCCCATCAGTCAGCATCTGACTGAGAGCTATCCAAATAACTGTTCCTGGAACATTAATACGAAAGTCTTCTCGGGATTTCTGAGTGCTAATCTTCTTGCCTAATACAGAGGAATCATCATTTATCACTAACAGGACATACTCTAATGTTAGATTTTTTCTTTTTCCCCACACACAAATATCTTTGCTTTTTACAGCAATCTAAAAGCCTACATCATGACTACTACTATGCAAGCGCTAGTCTTTCTCTACGCACAATGTCAAAATGTCAACGAACCTTCTCCTTTTTGTTGCTCAACACAATTATTCCAGGTTTCCAGCTCTTCAGGGAATTTTCTTTTTGTACCTATTAATGCCAGGAACTCCTGAAACATTTGTTCAGAATACATTCTTTACAGCTAGCGGGGGAAAATTAATTGCAAATTGGCAGCATCTAGGTTTTTCAAACGAACCTAATGCTGAGAGAGCCGAACATATTAACTCCCTTCAGTCCTTGAAAAATTTCATCAAGTCTTACTACCCCACACAAGATATGGGAAGATTCAATTCAGGGAAGCAATCTCCTTTCCAATCTTCTATTATTTGAGCAGACAAAGAATTGGCTGTCATCTTTTGGCACCTCAGCCTGACTTCCAACATCAACTAAAAAAACCCATATGCCATATCTGTTAAATAAGGGAACTGCTAGAAAGAGACTTCTGAAAAATATGCTGATTAAGTACATTTGATATTAGCATACTGTTGTAACCTATGCTATAGGACAGGAAGGGTGGTATGCAACATAGGATGGGACAACAACCTAGAGTAAAAGACAAAGACAACTTCTCCAAAAAACCTCAGTAGGTGAATAACCTAAAGAAATAAAGTCAGTAAGTCAGAGCAAAGTATGCCACATTTTTAGCACACTAGAGCAGACCAGATATTTCCTCAAATTTAGAAGTCCTTACTCAGTAAGAAATAAACCAGATTGTAAAATTAATCCAATAGACTGCTGACAACTCCTTATTGTAACCAATTATTTTATTTATTAGAAACCAAGGTTATACATTTAAAAGAAAAAAAAAAGAATCATTGCTATAGCCAACAGCTTTAACTCAATGTGAGTGGAAGGAATGTGGTTTGGAGGTAAACTGCAGTTTCATGGCATTTCCAATATATAGCTATTTGATTGACGCAGTAAGACCTCGTCTTTTCCTGCAAGCTTAAATACTGGTATTTTTTCCCTAAATGCAAGCCCTCTGGGGTCTTTACCCTGAAAAAAATGTTTCCTGTATGGCTTCTGGTTTCCACGCAGGCTTTCATGTAGATCAGTTCACAGTTTAAACCGAAAACAAGATAATAAGAACTTCTTTTAAAGAAGTAAATTTAGAGAATGGATTACTTCAAGGTTATTATTTTAAAAGCAGAAAAAATTGTGTCAGTTAAAAAACCCATACAGATGGGGTACTTTAGGATCATCTAATTTACTGATGACAAAGTATGACCCAGGCTAGAGGATCAGAAGTCACCTACCTGGTTTTGTTCTGGATAGACCAAGGAACTGTTTCCATTACACAACTGCACAGGCATTACTACCAGTGAAAGATAAAAGGTACAGCTAAGCCTTTCAAGGTTTAAACTGCTGCAAAACAGCAACCTCCCCTTGATCAAGTTTGTAGAACACCTGAATAAGTTCTACTTTTAGAAGACCTACAGACACACTGCCACAAGTACCTTTGCTTATTGCTTCCCCTACTTCTGTGCTACCGAGTTTCTCACCTACCATCGTGGTGTTTGGCATCTAGGACAAATCCAACAAAAACTGAGATGAGAACTCTCCATCAAAATCATCACTGAACTAATTAAGAAAGCCTTATGGAGAAAGGTTATGGATGTCGGAACAAGAATTTTCAATAGCTGTTCAACTGAGGATATATGATATATGAAAGATTCTGGAACTGACCTCTAGGCAGGAGTTGTTGGGTTACACAACACATGCAACTCTGACAAGTGAGAGAGGAAGTTAACTGGGTTCCAAGTCATATATTAACTTCCTTATACATACAACTCATCACTTACAAAATGTCTGTACCCAAACCTGCAGATCTACAGCCAATATTTCCACTAACAGCAAAGCCTTACGTCTTAAGTTTGCAGTGAGGATTCACTTCTGGGTTGTGCTCAGAAATAAAACACATTGGCAAGCAGAGGATGTCAGTAGAAAGCTTCGTAACACTCAAAATACTATCCACCAAATTCATCACCAAATGAATACCACAGGGGAATATTAAAAAAATAACCATGCTTGGCTTGAGCAAAGGTCACAGCAGGCAAACTGTGCCACTAAGAACTGAATTGGCAAAAAACGCCTGACCTACAGGACCTGAACTGAATGGTACCTATCCTCAGTATAAGACTCCTTAAAACTGGTGTGTGTGTGTGTGTGTGTGTGTGTGTGTGTGTGTGTGTGTGTATAAAATATGTAGAAGAATACCTCAAACCCTCTACATCAAATTCTGGTCTTATAGTCATTAATGATGTCCAGTACTGCAAGATCAACCAAAAAAGAAAAAAGGATAGGAAAGACGATGTGGTCTCAAAACTTCTAGCTTGAGGAGAAACACAAATAATGAGCTACCTTTGTAGAGATATCACCAGAATTTATCAAGGCATTTAATTTAAGTCTCCTCACTGAAGAGGAGGTGGGTGCTCAAGATCCATTCAAGAGTTTAGGCACAGGACAAATCCACCAGATCAGGAGATTAACCCATCAGGCTATATGACTTGTCTTTCCTTCAAAAGTCCACATAGAAACATCCTGGATTCTTACCTCTTTCGTGATGGAACTACTCTCAAGTTAACCTGTACACTGACAGCCAAATTAAAAGAAACAGGAGACAATTGTATAACTTTTTTTTCCTCTCAGAAAAATCTATAACATAGATATTCTGGTTTGCCAATAAAGATAACTCAGCTGTTGATGGATTAATGAGAATGAGACTATCTTCTATAACAATCTAAAGGTCTTCTAAGGTTTTAGGGAGAAGAGGTGAATGGAGGAACTTATTAGCAAAAGAAAAACAAAAGCCACACAGTTTTCCAGGAACGCAGGTCTTGGAGCTTCTTTGGATTTTATCAAATTCTCCTTTAGACTAATCACTCTGGTTTCTTCTACTAGTTGAGAAATTACTGCATTTTTGTAAAGGAAAATGAGAGGGAGGTAGGTGTGTGTTACGGTTCACCAACGGACAGTATTTTGTTGAGAATCTGGAAAACATGCCATCAGATAAGCTGTGCTACAAAGCCATTTGGCTCAATGGAGCCTCATCTTCAAAGTCAAATTTCTATCCAGAAAAAACAAACCCCAACACAAACACCCCGCAAAGAGCCAGCGGCAGTTCGCCTCTACCCATCTGACTGAATCCCATGGTTCCAAACACCAGCCTCGGCTAGACCACAGCCATTCATCTTCCCCTCCCCATCTACCATTCACACAAACGGTGCCCGTGTTACCAGCTGTAAGGAGCACGGCTGTTCAAGCATTCTCTACTTTCTCACACATGTAAAACCAATAAACAAGAGCTCTGAAGCATGAGGTCTCACTGAGGCAATAACTGCCACCAGCGCATCCTCAGGAAACCAAAGAACAATTTGTCTGAACCTCCCAACTCAGGAGCATTCCCAAAAGCAAATCTGAGCACTGGAGTAGTGCTACGGCACCTACCACAACAAAGCTGTCAGTTCTGAATGGATGTACCGGTGGCATAAAAATTACAGGTTTACACTGGAAACTAAGACAGATTTTGATGACATTAAAACATTACAACAGTTCGCTTAATGGAGGTGTCTATAGCACAATCACTAGGCTTAAGAAAAAAGCCTTTACAGAATGAAACCTTATATATTTCTTCTTTTAAAAGTGAGAATAACCAACCTAAAAAAAAATGATACAATCAGTAATATCTTGTATTTCAAAGTTTATTTTACATCTAAGTTAAAGGTAATCCTATTTTAGAAATAAAGTACTGATATTAAAACTTGCAGAACTATCACAACACAGAAACCAAGGGGAACAAAAATGTTTTATTGAGGAAGGTACTAGACAACTAGTATGCAAAGACTTTTTTTTTTTTTTAAACCAGAAGTTCTTGTAACACGCTGGTTTTCTAAATTTTCCACATTAAAAAAAAAAAAACCCAAAACAAAACCATAAAACACCAAACCAACAACCCAAACCAAAAACAAACCCCAAAAACAAGTTGCTTCAGTTTTCCAGGACATTATCTGGTCAGCAGAAATTAGAAGTCCATCTTATCAGTATACCATTCACAAGCCCCTCATTTCTCTTCATTCAGAAACACCATTAAATGGGTATATCCTTATGCATAAGCAAAAGTCAAGAATGAAATATAAAAATACAAAGCAAAATCTGTTTTCATCATTTCTAGTTGTTCTAGACCTTTAGCATTATCATATTTATTAAGGGTGAAACACAGGCATGTTAACTGGGGGATAGAGGGAGTTTTCAATAATGAAGCAATAGGTCTTCACGCCTAGGAAAGCTGCAGTTATGACATTAGCATCATTAGAAAAGCCTAAAGAATGTTCTGCTCAATGGGGGAAGAAATCTGCTGCTTTAGTGGCAGGATTCAGAACTCTACACAGCATGGTGCAATTCAATCAACCTATCATACCAAACAATGAACATATAGGAAAGTATAGTATATAAAAAGGAAAGCATAGAAAGTATAGTCACATAACATGAACCAAAAGGCATTATTCCCAAATAACTGTATCTGTTCAAAACAAAAACATTAAGCTTTTAAGAAAACACCAACAGAATAACCCAACCTACCATTTTCAAATAATTGGAAAAAGATATTAAAGCTGTATTTTGTGAAGAAACAGAAGCACCTCCCAATTCCATGCTATGTCAGCAGGAATTTTTTTCTTTAATGCTAAGACTATCATACTACATGGTACTTCCCAAACTGGAAATACACAAAAAAATACCATTTCAGGCTTTAATTCCTTCTTCACAGTTCTCAGACTTCAAGTGGACAAAGTGCAATGGGAAGCAGTCACTACAAGAACTCTGTACTGCTCTGCAACAGCTTCCTGCTATGACTGCTTTAACACTTAGCTTCTACATAAACCTTTGCTTCTCTAAAGAGATAACAAACGAATAGTATCAGAACTTAGTAAACATGACCTGGAAGACAAAAATGGAAACTCACATACACTGCAGTAACTCATCCTGGAAGTACTGTCATGCATTCTCACTTTTCATACTGACTTTCCACCTGTTTAATCCAGCTCTACCTTTCACAAGCCGCCTCTGAAACATCAAGCTACTCAGCCAGCAGCCCAAGTTACTGGTTGTACTTCTGAAGAACAACGAAAGGGATATAAAAGTGTCTTTATAGGTTACATAATTACATAACCACCTGTACAACAAACACCTGCTAGAAAGCGACTGGAAATCTACCAGAGTCTTGTTAACATCAACACTAGTGGCTACAATGTAGCGGAGCAGCAAACATTCTATGACAAAGTGATAAAGAGGCAGGCACTTTTAAACCCTTGATTTTTCAAGATTACTGTAAAAAGTGATCCTGAAAGTGCTTTAAGACCCAAAATTCTGCCCTGGCAAGCTATTTCCAGTCCCAATGAAATACCACAATTAGCATTATTAAATCAATGCCAGTTTTTTACATAGAATTTTTTAAGTCAGTTGTCTCCTTTCCTTCACCTACATGGCCTGTCTTCTAGGTATAAGTCAGTTACCCGTACACTCACACACCAGTAGTGTCAAAGCAACGCATCAAGTTACTCTCCTCTTTAGTACGATACAGCGGGTGAATCTGAAGTCTGAATGCAGAAGTGATCATTAAGCAGTTCACTGGAATACATCCGTTTCTAAGACAGTGTAAAAGCTCACTAATGTACTGTAGCTGATTGAGCAATACCCAAGACAAATACGGGAACAAAAAAGTTAAAACACTTCCTAGTACTTAAAAGCAGAGCTTGTAATTGGTTTGGTAAAACAAAGATTATGGATTAACATCATCCCTGTTAGAGCATTAAGACAAACTAGGATAGACAAAAAAAACCCACAACAATAAAAACCAGAGCGCAGGTCCAAGATGAAAGCGCCACACAAATGCAACTGTAGTGCTCTGCCTTTATAAAGGCCTAAATAGTCATGATTTGCCCAGAAGAAGCATCCATAACAAAGGATTTCTTTCAAAACTTTCCACACATATCCTCTGAAGAAATCTGTTACATTATTGCAAACATTTTTTGTAAGCATGGAGTTTGGAGTCAAAATAAATTGTCATTTTCCCTACGCCAATGTTTTTAGAGAGACTACAAGAACATTTAGTACTCCTTCTGCTTGCTGGCTGATTTACAACAGCAATACATAACTCCAGAAAACTAACTGTCATGTTGTGGGGCAAGCGCGAACACAGAGAAAGGGAAAAACTTTCTATTAGTAGCAATCAGGAAACAATACAGACAGTCAAGCTGCAGCATTAGCTCTTTAAATGAATCTGATTTGGGGAAGATCATCAACACAACCCAGCCAACCCACGATTCTCACTCATAAAAAATGCACGGTTCTTGAATCAACTTAGGCACTATATTATTGTCTTAGTCTGACTGCCAATTTAAATTACCACTGCCATTCCAGAAACAATGTCTGTATATTCTCATCACTGGAAACACACTCTTCAATGCCCGTAACAGCTGGAGATCAAGTCCCTCTAAGACAGTTCAACTAATGTCTGGCAGTGCCAGCATTCCCAAAGGGCAGCCTGGGAAGGCCGTGAAAGTGAGCCACTCGGGAATTTAACTGAGCTTGGAATCACACGTTTTAAACCATATTTAATTGGCAAATTGCAGTGCTTATTAATTTTGCTACATGGCTTCCATGTCTCACCCATTCAACTGGCTTCTATGAGCAAGATTTCAGACTGTCAAAGCAGTTGCTTCAAGCAAGTTGGGGTAAGTGCCATGCACAAGCATGAGTATACTGATACACTGCCGACGAACACCACTTCCCCACTTCTGGCTTCTCCAGAGACATCTGGAGCAGCAAGATGCTTTTTATACATTTTCCTGGGAAAAGCTTCACTGCAGCTTAAAGAAAAATCATTGTGGATCTCACTTGCTAGTCTCATAGCCATTCTTTTCATTCTTCACAACACTTTCTGTACCAACAATGTCAAAGGCCTTTGAGTTCACAAACCAGCATTTCCAGCTGAACCAAAGGCTTCACTACCACAAAGCTGGTAATTCAAGTATTGCCTTCTAGTATCTCCTCAAACTGAGGAGTATGAGCACAATGGCACATTTAGCTTGATTGGATCTGACCCCTATACACTTAGGAACTGCTTTGGAACAGGACCACACAGACCCAGATAACACTGAAAGTGGGTTCCCTTCAGTGCTGAAGTTCCACTGAAGCGAAACCCTTCAGTGCTGACCCAGAAACTCTCTTTTTCTCCCTCTCATCCACATACTTAGGGAAAACAAACTGGGAAAAGACCCACCAACCCAGCAAACAAAAGCTCTCTCAATTCCCTGGGAGACAGTGGAGGAGGTATCTCCTCTTGCATCCAAGGGCTATATCTTGTAGTCACAGGGAAGCAAACACTAACAATCAGCAACTCAAGTATTTTGCACTACATCTGCTCTCACTCAAGCAAAGAATCTTAAATACAACAAATAACATGCAAGTGCTCCCCAAGGCACCAAAACCACCAAGTTACAAGAAACACTGAGGAACCAGACTGACAATAACTGATCATTAATTCTACTGTATCTACCCATCTGCTGCAAGCATTAACACACAAGTTAAACTGCTTGAAAAAGCAGATCCTGAGACACAAATTTCCACCCAAGGTTCATGTTACCTAAACACTAGTTACTTTGAGATGACAGTCACTTGCCTGAAAATTTATTTACAGCTCTCACAAAGGAGCTGATCAACAAAACATCCTTAAACATCTAAGAGTATTCACATCATGAAATCCCAGAGCACAGAATCCTTAGGAACTATCGTCTATTGCAATATCAACTAAGTCCAGAGTTATCTGTAACCTCCAGTGACTCAGACAAGATCTGCCCATTCTGCATTGCAACAGTACCTCTCCAATCAACCACTAAACTCAATATCATCAAAAAAATAATCACTGATTTTTCAGCTGAAACAATGGCCTCATATTTTGTTTAGTTAACAGAGCAATTGAGCATTCTTGACCAAACCTTGCCAACACAGCCCAGCCAAGAGACCAAGTCAAACTTGCTAAAGAAAACAGCAGGCTACAATAAGCATCTGCCTGCAGACTTCTCGGCTATTTACCAAAAGTCTCACAGAACTGAGACTCAGTCACTCACTGCATCAATTTTCCCTTCACTACAACTACAAAAAAGTGCCAATTACTTTAAACCAATTTAAAACTTTGCTATTTCTATATACAAAATAATTTTACAATATACATAAACAAATATGCTAATCTCTTATAGTCCCCTTTACCGGACAAGGGATCATAATGTAATAGCAAAATGAGGCTTCCAAAACAAACCCCAAAATACAGCCCGTCAGATATTTTTGTGGTATTTGACAGTACCATAACTGATAAAAAGCTTCCCAAAGCTTGTATCCCAGCCACCTTTTCCTTTTCCATTCTGCAACTATGAAATCTATCCCTTATATCAATTTTCCTCTCTTTTCCAAATACTTTAGGCACTTTAACTATACCATTTACCACTTTGCTCTTTTAAAAGACTTCAACACTCAAAAAAAAAAAAAAAAACTAGATAAAGAACACTTAACATGCCAACAGAAACAGCATCATTCTGCCACAGGAAGTATTCCAAACATTCTAAATATTTTGAAAAGAAAAACCTTCACTTCTCTTTAACATAAACCTGTGCCTGTGCCCACAACTCACAGCAGATTTTAGCTGCTGATTATCTCAAAATAGTCCCATTCTCCAAGATTCTGCATTTTTGTAAAGAAAACGGAAAAGAGAAAGAGCCGATTGGCTAAACACCCAACCCATCCAAGTTAGATTGGACAAAACCTCTCCACAAGGTAATAAAATTAATCGTTCATAACTTCTATACTATCTATTTTACCAATCCCAAATCTTCCCTCAGGAAAGAGCTCTAACTCCGGGTGATGCTTGACAAGATAAGTGGAAATTAATCTATTTGTCTTTTTGGATAGTTCCATTGCAAATCACATAGAAAACTAACTTAAAGCACTGTAGGCGAACTGTTTAAATTTTCAGGGAACAGAGGGGAGAGAGAGAGCAAGCACAGAAGTCATAACAGTTTCTTTAGTGACTTGAACAAAAAAACTGTCCTGTATTTTTCAGTCCCTTAGGTTGCTTCCCCCACCCTGCCTCTTTACAGGTCCTTGTACAAGCTCTGAATCACCATTACTGGAGATGATGAGCAATTTTTTTTACAAACTGGCTTGTATCAACTCTGTCTACAATTCGGAATAAGGAACTCAACACTCCTATAATGAAATATTTGCAAAACCAAGAAATACAGGAAGGTCAGAAATGTTAACTCTGGCCTTTGGCTGTACTATATACTAGGATGGATGATTTTGACCTCACATGGAAGGGGGCATGGGAGATGACTGCTTAGCAGAAAAATAATTTTCTTTCAGTATTACCTAAATAGCAAATAGGGTACCAAATCATGGGAAACTAATCAGACTGTAATAATCTTAAATGCCTGGCATTTATCTGAACCTTTCTCAAACTGCTGGAGTTTCTCTCCTATAAATTGCTTATTGAGCCTTCTAGAACAATGTCATGGTTTAACCTCATCCTGCAAGTAAGCCCCACACATACACTCACTCACTCCCCACCCCGCTGTGAGATGGGGGAAGAGAATCAGAAGAAAGTGAGAACACACATGGGCTGAGACAAAGGCAGTTTAATAGGTAAAGCAAAAGCCACAAGCAAAGAAAACCAAGGAATTCATCCTCCACTTCCCATGGGCAGGCACGTGGGCAGCCAGTAGAGTAGGACTCCATCATGCGTAACAGTGACCTGGGGAGACACATACGCACGCACGCACACACACACCCTTCTTCCTCCAGCTTTTAAGCTAAGCATGACATCATATGGTATGGAATATCCCTTTGGTCATTAGAGTTATCCGTGTCCCCTCCCAGTTTCTAGTTCTTCAACACTGGTGGGCTGAGAAGCAGAAAAGGACTTGGCTCGATCTAAGCCTTGCTCTACACCAACAACAAAACCATCTCTATATTATCAGCACTGTTTTCTGCACAAATCCAATACATAGCCCTGTACTACTACAAAAATAATTCACTCTACCCCTGCCAAAAACTCTTTATACAAAAGTTTTGTAGGCCATCTTTCAACCGTCATCATGAGCCTGATCCCAATGCCATCACAACCACAAATCAAGGTGAAAAAACACATTTCTGTGTTCAACTCAGCTGAAAGTAATTCTGTTTCTGATAAACCTCACTCCTGAACAGAGACCACACACACCTGTTTCAATACTCTGGACCATACTCCAATGCGAAAGATCTCATTAACTGTTGGCTACAACATCACCAAGAACTCTATAAACATTCTGCAGTTATTACACACCTGCAATATCTATTAGGAAATATACATTCCGCACAAGATATCTGTTGAGCTGTATGTACCCTAAGGCAGGTTAAAGCTCTTGCTCAGAAGGGCTAAGGTGGTGACCACTAGAACATCTACCAGAGGGCAGTCTCAGACACCCACAATTGATTTAACGTATCAGTGACAAGTTTCTCCCAAAATAAACCTGCAAGCACAGGAATTTTACTTCCAGGCTTACACTTGGGATATCCAACAACTGACTGGGCACTGAAGCCCAGGGCATGACCCAGATCCCCTAGGCCATGGGCTGCACGTTTTATTCAGATGTTTGAGGAGGATGGACAATCCTGCAAGCCCTGGGGCTTGTGCCTGGAGACTCTTTCACAAAGCACTGCTTGCAACACCGGTACTTAACAGCAGCATCCCATTAGCCTTCAGCACCTGCCTCTCGGAGGAAAAAAAAAGAGAAAAGTATTTTACGCTCAATTAGATAGAACTGAAAACCTCGAGCCTCTTCCACGTGAAGGGAGCCCCCTCCCCACGCAGAGCGCGGCGCCGCAGAACACGAGCTTTGCTAGGGGCTGCTCAAGTTGTGCTTGTGCCTGCACCGAGTGGGTCAGCCAACCCGCGGAGCGGTGACACGCGAGCCCCGCAGCCCGCGGAGCCAGCCAGCAAGCCAGCCGC